>VYZT01049577.1:22419-37674 GCA_013400735.1 Pomatostomus ruficeps | reverse complement strand
AGGATCAAAACCACGACACAAGTAAAGAGAAAATCACTTGCAACTTAATGAAACAGCAGAAAGGAACCTCAAAGTTCATAAAGACTGCTTTTTCAGCAGACAGGGATTAACAGTGATGAGGCAATATGTCCATGATACAAAATTATCTAGAGCAATAAGAATTAGAGATATTTTTGGAAATTTCAGGGGTTATTTTTAGAGATCAGAATGCACCAGAGCTGTTATAAATCAGTGTTGCTAAAGTGTGAGATAAGGCACATCAGGAGAAATAACACACAGGAATTGCTGGGTTCCTATAACCATCTAGAGGAAGAGCTGATCATTCACATAAGTCTAGTTTCCACTGAAATAATATTAAAATTTCTTTCAAAAAATGTATTAGCAAATATTATTGCATTGAATTTTATCTCATAAGTCATTGGAAGTTATCATGTCCAGTGCCACCAGTGTCCAGTCCTGTGCTCCTCAGTACAAGAGAGACACGGAGGTACTAGAGAGAGTTCCATAAAAAGACAAGATGATGAGGGAGGGAGAGGAGCATCTCACATATGAGGACATGCTGGGAGAGTTGGGACCATTCAAACAGGAAAAGGGAACACTGAAGGTGGGATCTCACCAATGTATTTAAATACCTGAAGGGAAGGTGCAAAAAAGACAGAGCCAGGCCCTTTCCAGTGGTACCCAATGACAGAAGCAGGCCCAATGGGCACAAAGTGAAACTTGGCAGGTTCCATTGGAACAGCAGGAAACAGTTTTCACTGTGAGGGTGACCAAGCCCTGGCATAGGTTGCCCAGAGAGGTTGTGGAGCCTTCATCCTTGGAGATACTCAAACACCTGATCATGGTCTCAGGCAGCCTGCTGTAGACAAACCTAATTGATTTAGGGGGGTTGGACCAGATGATCTCCAGAGATCCCTTCCAAGCTCAATTATTCTGTGATTTTTGTCATTAAATGAATGCTAGTGATTGAGTTTAACCTGAACTTCTTTGCATATGCTGTAACTAAAGGGGTTTTCATTGAGATTTCTGGATGCATTTGCCAAGTGACAAACCACTAGACAGAAAAAGCAGGCATGGAAAATTACCACATCACAGACCAAGAAACCTGAAATCACATTTTACCTGAAACTGTATTCTGTTATGCTTTGCATTTTTTAGATATTGGAATTTTGTTAAATTCAATCTTCATCCATATCTCTGTATATAGATAAAAACATTGTTCAGCAAAGGTATTGGATCAAAAGCAAAACTAAGATTTTGAATTTGCCTGTTGTTTTTCACAAACTCAAACAAAGAACTCATATATCTCAGCACCTTTCAAAATCAGACACTCTTTCTCTGTGTTCATAAAAGGTTCCGTGTAACTTTCTCCTGTGGACAGGAATGTCCAGTCTTGCTGCCAGTTGAACTTGGTTACTCACATTCCTGACCAGATTTACAGTTCCTAAACACTGGGGAAAATTATAACTCAATTCCTTCTTTCAACTTATAATTTAAGGAGTGTCTTCAATGACAATATTTTTAGTAAATGATCAAAAATTAGATAGGCAAGCACAAAAATAATGCATGAAGAAAATTAGTTAACATATTTTTACATAATATATTTTCAAGATTATCTTATTAAATTTTAAAAAAGAAAAGAAAACAAAACAAAACAAAGCCCCCAAAACCTTATTATTAGGCACATTGTTAAAACAATAAAGGAATATATGAGGGGTAATATTTTTTCCCTAAGCTTATTCAGTTACAGAAAACATTTGGTTTCTGAGAGTTCTTTTTTTATTTATTTATTTGTAATCTCACAGTACTTTACTGAACTATTATACTTTTCCTAAACAATCTTCAGGTCTTACCACTGATTTTAAAAATAATTGCAATTCAGGTAAATGCCTAAGCCTAGTACTACCCATTGGCGTGCACCCAAGCCCTGCTTGTTCCAGATATTAAAACTGAGGTGGCAGAAAGATTTCCCTTTCTAGGGGGAACAAGGAACACAGCTGCCCCAGGCGGGAGCTGTTCCCTGCCTCCATAGGGACCGGGCGTGGCAGAGGCCCAGACCTAAGAATGTTTTGCCTCAAACATTCTGAGCATTGCTACAGGAAAGGTGTGATCAGAGGAGAGGGACCCTCCAGAGGTGGAGCAGCGCTACTCTGAATCAAATTCTCGCTCTGCCTTGAGGCTTGTGCTCAGTCCATCCTCTAACTCACCCCCTGGAGAAGGGCTGGCTGCACCTGTGTGAACAAAACATGCAAAATTTCTTGTTTACATTGGAGGTGGGCACCAATTTAACTATAAGAGGGAGTGGCTTGGGCCCCCTCACCCTTCTCTCTTTCTCATTGTCTCACAGACCCAGCTCTGGACCATCCATGTGTCAGGAACAGCCACTGGGATCTAAAGACTGGTGATATTCTTTGTTTTCTTCCCTTGCTTTGCCCAGGCAAAGCACAGCTATCATATTCTGCTCTGTGACCAGCAAATATCGCTGTGTTGTGGTGGCAGTGACAGACTCTCTTCATTCAGTCCATCTAGGAGCCCTCAGGTTTCCCTCTGGTCCCCTTAACACCACAGTATTCTGTTTGGAAACCCCTCCAAATCCATCATGGTGAAGGGAGGTGGCAATGCAGCAACAGCAGATGCCTTGTTGAGTGTCTGGAGACCCATGGAGATGCTGGAGCTGGGGCCATTCTTTCTGTGACCTATCCTCATTGCCTGGTGGGGGACTTTCCCAGATGGGGACAAATGCAGCTTCTCCTGGGGGAAGCCTCAGCAAGGGGCCCATTTCTCAAATAAGCCTAGGGCCAACATGTGCTGAGGGAGAAGTCATCCCACAGGCAGCAGGACAGGCCAAGAAGGACAGTCTGCTCAGGATGCTGCATGTCTGAAGGACACCATTGGTTTGGGGCCCACTGTTCCAGCTTTATGAAACCACAGCTACCCTCACGGTTCTGAGCACCAGCAGCACAATGCTCGCAGGATGCCTCCTCGTTTTCGCCGAACCCCTGGACTCCTCAGGATGCAGGTTGTCTGAACTACCAGGCTAGAGACAAAAGGATCACTGTCTGTCTGTAGGGACTGAAGGGCTGTGGCCAAAAGAAACAGAACCGAGATGAACTCCTGTGTTTGCAGGGACCCCAGACATCCCCTCCCATCGACACTCCCCACTCACCGCTGCAGATCTCATCCAGCTTCTCCGTGCTTTGGAGGTGCCGTGCAGCCAGCCCTAGGCACAAAGCTCCATCAGTCCCTGCTCCCTAGCATGCTTGCAGCAGCCTGGCCCCTGGCCCTGCCTTCTCCCTTAACAGGGGTGCCCCCAGGAACCACCAGTAGTGCAGGAAATGGAACTGAGCCAGGTGGCCACCAAGCCCACCTACATGGGCAGTGGTGGCACAAGGAGGGCTGAGGCCCTGCACATAGCAGGGACAGGGCAGTGCAGCTGCAGGAACAGGGGCCAGGCTGCCCAAACAGGGACTCCAAGGGCTAGGGCTCACCAATGAACCTGACAGCCACCTCTCGCACAGTGGCCTGAGGGTCCTTGAGGTATGGCAGGCTCTGACGCAGGTACTCTTCAGCCCTGCTCCTGTCCTTCATCAGCTGGAGAGAGGACAGAGGGATGGGCATGTCACATAGCCCCCCAGTTGGCTGGGGCAGTCCCTCCTGCCAGCACTCATCATTACCGAGAGCTCTCCCTCTGGCTGGGTGCAGGGAAGGGAAAGGCCCCTTGGGGCTCTGTTCTTGAGGACAGGAACAAGGGTGCAGCTCCAGGCTGCAGGCTCTGGGCTGCAGCAGGGCTGGTGAGGGGTTTGGGTGCAAGGCAGCTCTCACCCAGCCTGTGCCCTGGGGCCTGTCCTTACCAAGCACTTGCCAATCCTACATGTCTGCTGTGTCTCCAGCAGGCGCTTTAGCTCCTTCCATTTGAGGAGCTCTGCAGCAACAAGGAGGGCTTCCCCAGAGGCCTGCACAATAGCAGAAGCTGTGAGATAGCACCATGGCTGCCAAAGGAGACCTCTTGGCTTTGTTCCTGGGATCATCCTGCCTTTAGAAAGCTGAGACATGCCCTTGTCAAAGCATCTGGGGGTCTCTTGGGGACAGCCCTGGGTACAGGTATTAAGACTCAAAGCCCTGGCCTCCAACACATGCCAGGGACAGCAAAGAAACATGTGGGGACACACCTATTCAGGCTTGGTGGCCGTGGGTTGTTGCCAGGCCCTGCTGGAGCAGGTAGGGCAGGTACTGGAAATGACCATGTCAGCTTCTCCACCCCTGCTCACACTGGTTCTGCAGGGACCCTTCCCATGGGCTGTGCTGGAGGAGCACTGCTCACTGCCAGTGTCTGTGTCAGTGCTCATCCTTGAAAACTGTACCTTGGCCACGCTGGGGCTCTGGTCACTCATGCGAAAGAGGAGTGGGATCAGCACATTCCTTATGCAGCTGTTCCTCTTCTTCTTGCTCCCCACCATTGACTCCAGATGGTCTCTGAAGAGGCAGATAGAGAGCTCTCGCAGCTGGGTGCACTCCTAGTAGGAAGAAGGAAAGATAAGCTTCGGAAACAGCAGTTTCTTGCCCACTGTGATGGGGGGGTGATCATGGCTGAGGTGAGGCTATACACTCCAGCATAAGATTCCAGAGTGGGGAGAGGCAGTGCTGGGCTGCAAGGCCCAGAAGCCACAAGAGCCCAGAGGAGCTGAGCCTGCTCTGAGTGTTGCACACACAGCTGGGCTGCAGGGCAGCTGTCACTGCCCAGTGCCTGTCTCGTGGCTCAGGCTCCCACATCACCTTACCGAGTCAAAGAGGAGCAGGAGATTTTCCATCAGCTGCCCAGTGAAGGGTCTGCCCACAGTCTTCTCCAGGTTTTGAAATGTGGTGGTTTTACCCATCACATTTTTAAAGAACTTTAGGCCTTTTATCTTGAGGTCTGCACTGCCAGCCTGCAGGAGCCCCATCATGTCTGGCAGGAGGACCTGCATTTTTCTTGCCTGTATGAAAGACATTTTCTTTTTTGTAAGATTCACACCTGCAAAAGTTCTCAGGCAGCCGCCAGGCCCCACCGTGGCAGGGAGGGTGTTTGGAGCAGTCACCTCACTGCCTGATTCCCAGACCAGGCCAAACCAAGCCAGGCCAAGCCAAGCCAAGCCAAGCCACCACCTTAGCCACAGTCCCAGACTCCAGCTGCCAACACGGCTGTCCCCGACACCACCCTGCTCACCATGTCACGTGTTTCTGACAGCATGTGGAGGCCTCCGACCAGCAGGGACACTGTCACCAGTCTTGGATGCCTCTGATTGCTCTCAATGTCGGGCTTGTCACCCAAATCTTTGGCTGGAAACTGCAGGAGGAAGTACAGCAGTGAGATACTGGCAGAGCCTGGAGGCTCGTGGCAGGGGATCAAGACCTTTTCGGGTAACTCACAGCCAAGTCAGGGATGCAGGTGCCTTCTGCAGTAGAGCTGGGAATATTGGTCATCCAGAGGGACTGGAGCAAGCTAATGAATGCCTTTAATATCTTCTCCAGAGTCTCGGGCTTGAAGAAGATCTGATCCCATAGCTGCAGGGCTGTGCTGCAAGGCAGAGCGCTCTGTCAGCAGGATTGCCTTGGCCACAGCATGGCCTGCGCCAGCCCCACAGGGCTTAGAATGTCTGGGGGCCCTGCCCAGGCAGGGCAGAGGGGACTGACGTGATGTTCCCCAGGAGCAGCATGGTGGGTCTGGGCTGGTTCAGCCAGCTTTGGCTCCTACAAGCCCAGACAATGCATCAGGGCTGGAAATCTTGGTGGAATGGAAAACCCCACTGCTCGGAGGTGTCCTGCAACATTTCTTGGGTCTGGAAGTCAGCAAGTCTTGAGGACCCTCTGCCCACAACAAACAAGCCCTCAGGGTTGTCAGGGCCAGTACCTGTCTCCTTGTGGAGCGATGTTCAACAGTGTTGTGATTACCTCCTCAGGGTACTTGTCAGCCACCTGGAGAAGCAGGCCATCGAAGCAGTGCTGAATTGCTATTTTCTGGATGCCTTGCAGGCTTTCATAGATGCAGCTCACAATCTTTTGCACCTAGAGGGGACACAGGTGAGAGTGGTGCTGCCACTGGAATGCAGCCATGTCCTCAGCCGCCCTTTCCATCCCTCTCTGCTGCCTTAAGGTGGTTTCAGGTGCCTGAGACATCTAGGTTTGAGAGGGAGGGATGGATGAAGGAACAAGGCCTGACAGGGCTGAAGGGCAAGGCAATCCAGTCACAGGCCACTTACATCCCTCAGCCAGAAGTCCGGGTCTCCCATGGCCACTTTCAGAATGTGTTCTGCCACCACCTTGTCAAAGTCAGTGGTTTCTGTCATTACCTCCATGGCTGCAAGGATGATATGTGTCCTCTCAGAAAGCGTGAGGTACCTTTCAAAGGCCTAGGCCAAGAAAGAAGGGAGCAAATACATGTCACACCAAGAACCCTGATGGTGCTGCTTAGCTGGGTAGAGTGAGCTGTCATGGGATGCTGGCCCTACAGAGAACCAGGGCTCACTGGTGGGCAGGAGGGCTGGAGCTGCTGCTGGGACACCAGAGTGCCACCCTCAATAGTCTCTGCTTGGGGGACAGCAGGAACCCTCTCGTCAGAGACAGCAAGGCCACATCAGCCCCTCTGATTCTGGGTCCCTTTGCTCACACAAGTGCCCTGTCAATGGCGCAGACAAGAGTGCCAGCAAGGAAGGAGCTCATTACCTTGGTATTGTGGTGGTTGACACAACGCAGCAAGGAGGTGGTGTCAGCTTCTTCGTGCAGTTGTGTGTTATCCTTTAGCCTTGACCTGCCTAAAGAGTGGGGCAGATGCAGAATTCAGTGAGACAGAGCAGCTTTGCCACCAAGCTTTCCAAACGACCCTGAGATCTGCTTGTGAGATGGCAGGACAGGAGCAGTCAAGGAGGTTGTGGAGGGTATCAGACTGTGGTCCCCAAATCAGCAGGGTTGAAGATGGTGAAAGGAGGGAGGAAGGAGAGCAACAGAGAAAAGATCCTGGACGTGAGGAGAGTACTTGGCATCAGCAGCAAATGACAGCTGGATGAATATGTGAAGCAGCCAGAAGGGCAAAGATGATCAAGCAGAGAGGCAGAACCTTAAGGATATGTCTGTGTGCAGGGGAATGAAGTCCTTCACAATGTTCCTTATCGTTTTGCTTACAGATAAATTCACTGAGGTGATGAAGAGCACTCAAAGCTGTTTTCTTTTCTCTGGAGGAAGTTTGTAAAAGGAGGAGACGTCCTAGAAGCTTTCCGAGGATTGAGATCTGGATGTCTTCATAACAGACAGTGCAGTGTTTTTTTCTAAAGAGATCCCAGTCCTGTGTGAGGGAGGCAGAAGAGCAGCAGGGCTGACAGTATGCAGCTTGTGCCGAAGTCCCACACCCAAGAGTGTGTCCAGGGCTGGATCCCTGGTGAGTACAGGCTTTGCAGAGCCCATATCCCAGAGCAGTCAGGTGGGCAGCAGCCCTGGCAAGGGAGAGTGGCATGGCCTGTGTAGGATGTGCCTGGACCTTACTTTCTGTGTGGAATAGTTGTGTAGAAAACGGCTCAGCATTTCAATCCTCCCCAAGGCTCTTGACCATACTTCCTGTATCCCAGAATTGGTGAAGTCCAGCAGCACCTGGGCAGAGAGAAGCTGCTGGTGAGCCCTGGAGCAAATACCCACTTCAGCAGCAGCAGGGCAGCTCTGATCCTGCGTGGGACTTGCACTATCCCTCAAGGCTTCCTCTGACCTCGAGCAAAGCCTATAGCGAGGCTCCTGTCCCTGGGGTCCCTTGTGGGTCTGGGAAGAAGGCCCTGTGCCAACCATGTGGCCAGGCAGGAAGGCAGGTGCCACCCCTTGTGCTCCTGAAGGAGCCTGGTAACAGCCTGGTGACAGCCCCTGCTTCCCCATGGCAGGTGGGCACCATCCTGCAAGCCACAGGTCTGGGGGCATCACTCACCCACGAGTGTTCAACGCCTCCCCCTCAGGGTGAGGAGCAGCCCTGGGACCCTTACTCTTTGCACAGGCGATACCTGCAAGATATTCTGCAGCTCCTCGCTGATTCTGGAGGGAGGAGAGCTGAGTACTATTGCCTTCAGCATGGAGTCCATGCTTTTCAGGGTCTGCAAGGAGGACAGAGAGTGGTGGCAGTGATTCTACACCTGATCTGAGACTGATCTGAGCTCCCACTGTCAGGGGAGGATGCCCATGCTGCCCAGGAGAGACCTAGGAGCTGGCAGTCTCCTGCAGACAGAGCAGCCTGCAGCACTGGACATGGCTGGGCCCTGAGAAGGGGATGGAGGGACTAGGGCAGGAAAGAAAGTCTGAGACAATTCCCTGCCCTGGAGCTCTGGTCATGGGGCAGCACAGAGTGGCCAGAAAGCAGCCCAGATGGATTGGGAGCTTCCACAGCTCACCCAGAACTTACGTTCTCTAAGAGGAGTTGTTGATCTCTGTTTAAATGAGAGAGTGGAGGAAGCCAGAAGACAGTTCTGAAGCATGTCTCTAGGAGGCTTCTCTTTTTGTCTTCCAGCACCACTTCCACTGTCTTGCTAAAAGAGAGAGCCTAGCCTAGCTGGACACTGGGAGCAGTGCCTTGAGGCCTTGTGCAGGGGGATGCTATCCTCTGGGGAAGGGTCTCTGGGAGGGATGGGCAGGTACCTCAGTATTTCAATGGTGAGCATGGCGACCTGACGCAAGTCTGTGCACAGCTGGTACCAGGGCTCATCTTCCAGCAGCACCTGCAGAGCACAACAGAGCTGCAACCTGGCAGCTGCCAGCACCCAGGGCCACCAGCCCCTAGCTCTGCGCAAGTGCTGCCCTCACAGGGTGCCAGTGCCAGGGGGCTTTGCTCTCTTCCCCAGAGTACTGGGTGTCCCCTCACCTGGATCCTCTCTACCAGGTCATATCTGCGGCAGAAGTCAACCAGGCGCTGTGATGAGCCACAGAACACAGTGTTTATGCACAGATCCATGATTTTGTGAAGAAAGGTGATCTTGTATCTCACATCCTGACAGCCAAGGGACCAAGACACAAACAGGGGGCATGAGAAAGGGGGACACATGGCCAGCAGGACTGGAGTCCTGAGGGCAGCGCCATGTGGAAGCAGCAGCTCTGCCCAGCCAGGACACCTCCAGCACCCCAGCAGCAGAGCCTCTGCCAGCAGATGCTGGAACAGTTGCTGTCCAGCCGGCCACAGGTACCTGGCTAAGGTTGCTGGCAATGATCTGGATGGCATCCACAACTTCCTGTTCCTCTCTGGACATTTGTAACCAGCTGGCATCTAACAGAGGGGTAGAGCAGGGGGGCTACTGAAGGTCTGGTGACAGGAGAGAGCAGAGGGAGATCTGCTTTCTGCCCAGCCCCACACGACCTCCCCTGGCATGACCTTCCTGTGTAGCCCCTGGCTGAAGGGTGCCCAGCAGAGGAGCTGCCATGCCGGAGCACGGTGTGGTGGGGAAAGTGCCAGTGGCCCTGGCTGAGGAATGTGCTGGCAGACAGACAGGAAAGGTCCAGAGTTCCACAGCATCGCTGTCTCCCACCAGCCAGCTGCCCTTTGCTGCCCACATCATGGGCCTCTCCTGGGACAGGCTGAGCTGGGACCATTGTCCAGCTCTGAGCAGCCCCAGCATTCAGGCATCACACTCCCCCTCCAGGACCCCCGCTGACAGCATGCCGGGAAACGTGATCCTGGCATTGTGCAGGATGTGCTGGCAGCCCCAGCCCTGCCCAGTCCAACAGTGCCTCCTCACTCACCCGTCTGCAGTGGATCCACCACGATCATCTGGCAGGACTCTGCTGGAGAGCTGCTTTTCTGAGGAGAACCGTCCTCCACCCAGGCCATCCTGGGCTGGCTAGGGAGTGTCTCCTCCCTTCTGCAGGAGAAGAAACAAACAGTAGGAAAGGGAAAAGTGAGAAGCTTTGGGGAAAGACCTCAGCACCACAGGGCTGCTGAGACAGCAGGGAAAGTCAGGCTGTGCTTGGAAGCTCCTCGCCAGCTCTGTGATCTCATCCTGTCCCATCATCGCGCTGGACACCGCAGCTGCACTGTCCACACGTGCTATTATGAGGTGTCACAAAGGGGCCCCCCTGTGACCCACCACCTGTCCCTAGCACTGTTGCAGTGTTTGTAGACTTGGAACCAGCCCTTAGCTGTGGGGGCCAGCGATGAAGTAAATCATGCTGACATGCTTTTACATAATATATTTTCAAGTTTACCTTATTTTTAAAAACACAGAACAGTAAAACAAACAAATAAAAAAACTCCACCGAACAAAAACACACAAAACTTTATTATTATATTGTTTAAAAAAATGATTAGGGGTAACATTGGGGGTTTCTTCCTAAGCTTATTCAGCTACAAAAATCCTTGAGCCTCTGAGATTTACTTTTTTTAAACTTACAGTAGTTTACTAACTATTATACTTTTTGTAAACAATACTCCGGTCTTACTACTAATTTTAAAAATAATTGCAGTTTAGGTAAATGCCTAAGCCTCATACTTCCCATTGGCATGCACTCAAGCCCTGCATATTCCAGGTATTAAAACTAAGAGAGTAAAAAGATTTCCCTCTCTGAGGTGAACATATTCTCATAATGTAGGTGATCATTTTAAGCTCTTCCGGAGGGCTGCAACTCCAGGTGCTAGAGGCGTTTTTGTAAAAGAGCAAACGACTAAGTCTTCCCTAGGAAAAAAAAGCTTTCTGCAAAAGCTGTGCAATGTAGCATTTTACTGCATCTGTATACTAAAAATACTGCAGTATTTTACCTAGCAACAAATGCCAAACAATATACATTAACGACGGTTCTAAGTCTCCCTTAAAGGTTACTGTTGTTCTCTGCAGATTATGATGTTGCCTCGGCTTAATGTATCATCATAGGATCATTGGAGAGGTCATCTAGTGCAACTCACTTATCAAATGCAAGACAACAGTTTGACTTCAGAACTTTAAAAATCCTGAAAAGTCCACAAAGACACTGTAGATCTGCCATGAGCAGAAAAAGTTTGTCTTTCTGTGATTACACAGGTCCTGAGTGTCTTTAGCTGTACCAGCAGGTTGTTCCTGTAAACTGGATAACAGTGGAGGCCTGGAATCTAGTCTGCCTTGGTGTGAAGCCATTCCACAGAAAAGGAGAAGAGCCATCTGGACACAGTTCAGTTACATGATATTAAATCAATTAACTTAGTTTGACTGAAAGCAAAAATAAACAGACAGTACATCTATTTTTATTCTTTCCAGTTAGTTTATTGATATTTTCAGTAGGTTTCCCAGATCTAAAATATTATGAGTATTATATTTTATTTTACTCATTTGCCTAGGTATTTCTTCTTCCTTAAAAGTGTTACAATATATTTAAAGCCCTCTTTGGTACATTTAGTGCCCTTCTGCTGACGGCCATAATTCCTCCTGACAGCTATCATTAATGGAAAAAAAATATTTCAAAAAAACTTCATAATGTTGCAGCATTATGCTGCAAAGAAGAAATACTTCTAAAACTGTCCAGTAGTTTGTTTCTATATTTGTTCTTCCTGACGAACACTCCATTGTTTCTGCCTTTCAGAAGGACAGGTAACCCTTCTAAGATGACATGGGACCTCTGAGAGATAAAGGACAGGGATGGGGCTGACCAGTTCAGGCTGTCTTCATGGGGAGAGCAAGGAAATTAGTATCTACAGTGTAGCTGAAGAAGGGTCTGGCAGTGAGAGACCCCTCTTTGAGAACATGGGAAAGGTTTTGGATGGAGCCTGGCACAAACTTTCAAGGGGAAGCCTGCTCACTGTGTGTGCAGATGGCCAGTCAGCAGCCACAGCCCCTGTCAGTCCCTACAAAGCAAGGAGGGCAGACAGAGATGGTGCCCTGACAAGGGAAGCCCAGGACAATGCTACTCCCTGGGTGATCATCGGGACCTTATTGTGTATGTAGATCTCCACTGGACCTTGGCTGCCAAGAGTCAGCCTATGCCTAACTTTGGTTGCGTGCTGTAATAGCAGAAATTCATTATTTCATCACCTTTGGGATTACTGTGCACTAGAAATGGAGCTGTATTTAATGGTCTGAGAACAGTGTTTGTTTTACTTCAGGTGCAAAGGATGTGTTCCACAGTAACTAGAAATGACTGGCTCAAAAGTCTTTATACCTTTCGTTTAACAAAAGGGACTGATGAGTGTGTTCTGCCTTTTGCTTTGGTTCCTCCAAAAAACAGAACAAGTCTCTGTTCCATAGTCAAAATAACCCTGGAGAATGAATCTGGCAGTCATAGCATTTGTCTTCCCTGTGTGGCTCTGATGTGCTACCAACAGCCACCACTGAAACAACACAGGGCTATTCAACCTGGGAAAAGCAACATAGGATTTCATACACAAAAAATTCTAGAAACTCACTTCCAGCTGAGATTACTTCAGACCTTACCACACTCCAAACTAAATGCACAAGGTATTTCCTTGATGTTTAATATTTCCACGATTAGTTCTTATGATGAAAGCACCACCACAACAGAAATCCTCTCCATCCCATGCAGACAAATTCACAAACCTACCAAACTTCTCCCACAAACTGGAAATTAGTTATTACACTTAGTCCTATATTTGGGAAATGCTCACTGTGCTAGTGAAGGTGTCTATGTGGAAAAGCACTCAGACTGGACCTAGAGAAGGTGTCTGTATGGATAAGGAGACAGACTAGACCTAGACTGTAACCATTCAGAAAGTTTAATACCTGCCTTCCTGTTGACTCGTCCTGTAGATCATAACATGGCAGCAGAGGAAAACTGCTGTGAAGTTCCATGAATGGTAAGCTGACTGACAGCAAATAAGACATCTTCATGGTTTCTTTTCCCTGAGGTTTTAAACAAATTAATTTGCCTAGTTTTCACTGTTGTTTTTTCCTTCACCACTTCATTACAGGAAGATGAGCAGGCAATTTTCTTACTTTATTGGTTTGTAAATATGGGAATTAGACATATATTTTTTACAACTTGATACACACAAGGGAAGTGCATATCAAGTAATGCTTTAAAATGAACCAACTTTAGCCTATTTTTCTCTAATTATTTACTTTCCTTGTTGCATGTTTCTTCCCTTTATCACTAGAAAAGAGTGGGAGAGAGAGCTAGTTTGGGATATATGGAAACACCCCAAAGATTGGAGCAGTGTTTTTCAGAGAGCCAGATCATGCTAGTCTGCCTGGCAAGAAGGACAGACATGTATACTACAAAGCAGAGCAAGCATCTAACAATACATGAAATATTAGGGGGTTGCAAGACTGTATTACTCATTTGCTTAAAAAGTTGAGTTTGTTTGAAAATATTAAAGGACTAAGGTGGAAAACTAGTCCCACTGGAATCAGTAGTCTGTTCCGTGTTCTTTCTGCAGAGCCAGAACTTCATCCTAGATCTCCAGGAGGCAAAGCCTCTCTCCTTATAGCTGCAAATCAAAGTACTTTTAAATCCTCTTAATTTACCTAAGATTACAAAGAGGTGTGGTTAGCCTGATTGGGATCTGTATTTTAATCCAAGTGTAAATTTCAGCTCTAGAGCCACTGCAAATTTAAATTTTCAGAAGATAGGCTTTTCCCAATCTCTGAATATTTTTCTTAACTCTTCACAGGCACATTAGTTTTTACCAAGAGTGATATACACTGGGTTGGGAGAAGAAGTCTTAAATATCAAAACAGGAAAATGTTAGTATATTATATATTATTCTGTAATTCTATGGCCATAGGGAGGTCAACCATATAGTCACACCTAGGAATAGCAATTAATACTTATCTGTCAGATGTTTAAAAATGAAATAATTTTTTCATGCTCTAACTATATTCCAGATATAAAAGACAGTATCTTGCATTTGAACTGTATCTAACTGAGAATGATAGGGTCTGTTAATAATGTGAAATGTATGAAATGCTAAGAATGGCTATAAAAAAACTAGATACTACAAGAAATCAGTGATTGCAGTGAGAATTACATTTTTGACACAGCTGCCCACTTCTTCACTCCATGAGCCACAGATCACTCTAACACTTTCATTGACTTTTATCTGGATACCTTTTAATCCAAGATTCCTTCTGTGTTTAGGTAGCAAGTGCTCTCTTAACCAGACTGTAATCCTTATCTTCCGACTGGTAGTACTAAAAAGGAAAGTCTGGGGGCTTGGCTGAGCACCAAGAATACCCGCAACCTATACGTCAGGTATGTTTCTTACACAGCTTCTCTTTGAAACTTTAGAGGATCATTATGGTTTAAAGATAGGTGCTTGCTTTCTCTATTTATTTCCCTCTCCAATAACCTGCTTTTAGAGCAGCCTAGTACTTGCATGTACATAAAATCATAAGGCATATGGTATGTACGAGTTATTGCAGAGCATACTACCACTGGGCAACAAGTGCCTTTCACAGAAGCACTTTTATCTTTTTCCTATCTTTCAGGTACCAGAATATCAGCTTGAAGGTTATTTCATCTTATCAGTGATGTCCCTGCTCCAGAGTTACCAATCAGTACTTGCTTTATAGTTCACAGGTTGTCTCAGACCCACTAGACTCCTCTGGTTCCTCAGACATGTGGCAAATAATCAGAATCCTTGAACAACACACATAATTACAAAGCATATACCAGTTGCTGTGTTCTTTTGCTCCCTTTGTTAAATTTTATCCTTTTTCTTTATCAGGTACCAGGTACTAGGGATTAGGCAGATCAGTTAGCGGGACTTCAGTAGTTTTGGGTTTTTGTGGTTCCAAAAGAGAGAGAGACGTTTTAACACGTTACACGGGTTTGAAAGTTCTTACTTGTATTTAAAAAGCCCACATGAATAACTGTTTGGTTTTCTGAATAAAAAGGTAAAGCTGGTTCTCAACATGGGAAAGCCAATACTTTGCATTGCCTCACATCTCAACTTCAATACTAAGTATCAGTTTTTAATTAGTACATAACAAGCTCACTCTTGTTCAAGTGTCTTCTTCACTTGCAAATGAGTGTTCTCAATAGTAACATTTCACTACAAGTAGATATTTAATCATTATACCTTTTGAAAATGTTATCTTCAGGATAAATTTCAGTCCAAACACCAGTGTGTCTTAACCTCTATGCAGCTGACAATCTTTTCTACCACCTTCCACTGACTTAATGCGTTGAGACACATCACTGCTCATTAAGTACCTGTAACAACCACTGGGACCCACTACAGCTCCTACATATTCTCTTTAGGTATGGTTTACTATCAGCAGCAGCCAGTCCTAAATCCACACCACCCCTGAGCAGATACACCTTTCCTATGCCTTTTTT
>VYZT01049577.1:0-22413 GCA_013400735.1 Pomatostomus ruficeps | reverse complement strand
TTTTCTTTGGCTTTTTTTTTTTTTTTTTTTTTTGTAGTTGTTGTTGTTTTGGGAGGGGGGTTTAATGTATTGGTTTCCAGATGCATCTCTTTGCTTGGACTGTATAAGGAAAGTCAGCAAAAGCAGGATGAATGCAGAATTTATGCCAGTACTGGTTCTCCCAAGAGGTGCCAACAGGCCCAACACATTCTAGACCCCACCACTGTAACAAAAATGCCTTTACAAATTACTATTCCTGCTCACTCGTGGAAATACCTTTCCCAAAAATCAGTCTTTCTGATTCCAGGAGGACTGAGCATTCAAGCATAGAGAAGACTGCAAAAACTAGGCTTAAGGGATTTTCAGTGATTTTCAGCAGGTTTACCTGAAAGACTAGGACTACCAAAAGCTACCTACTCCTTAAGGGTGCTGTTTCTGCACAGATTACTTAGGAAGGACACAGAGTACTTGGGCAATCTCACTTCATCAGCCAAAGGACAGGATCCAATTAGACATCTATGGTAGGCAGAAACACTGCAGCCTTGAGATTATTTTATTCATTACTCTAAAAATTAAGGGAATTAATACTATACAGGGTGATTAGTACTGACTGTGGTCTTTCAAAACATTTTCTAATGTTTGTTATTCAGAGGATCACAATCTTTATGATGCCATATACACTATACCACACAAAGTTTCAGGTAACTCATTTGCAGCACCATTCCTTTAATTTTGCTTTAGTCAAGATTTTATAGGAGGTATGAGAGAGAATGAGAAGGTGAGCATATGATATTAAACAAGGTAATTTTGAGTTTGGGCCTACATCATTGATATCAATGGTGTCAGAAATTTCTGTAAAAGCAAATGTGATTTTTTAAAGTGATTTTTGGAATCCGCAATGAAAACATTTTACCCTATTTTTCCCCTTTTTTGGAAATTGCCAACGTCCTTGCTGTGAAACAGCCCCTTATTCTTACTCCTGGAATTGCAATACTTGAACTCCACTGCATAACGGCACGCAGAAAATGCCTTTCCCTGAAAGGCTACCAGGATCTTTTCTTGGGTGACCATGAGATGGAGAAGCAAAAAACTGTTCCATGCATTGTTCAGGCGGTCTAAAATCAAAGTTATACTCTTGTTCCTGAAGATGTCTAACTACAAGCATGTGAGTGGAACACTATGGGCAAACCTCCAGCTTTGAAGCAGTTCCTGATTTGTGTTGGAAATAACTATCTAGTGGTATCAAACAAGATTATTGGCGAGCATTAAATTCACTTATACATACAAACCATAGCAAAAAGATCCTCTGAAACATCAAGCAATATTGAGGCAAGATGAGGAGCTTTATTTGAAGTGCTTTGTCTATTTCAGAGTGATGAAGGCTATGTGGGTTCTTGGGAGTGGATGGCAGTCCAGGGAAGTGTGTGAGTTAGGGTTCACTTCAAAATGCTAAAGAAGCCAGTTTTCAGGCAAAAAGGCTTATCCTGGCAAAGATTTCACTGCTCAGGGTCTCCTGGGGATCACAGCGCTCAGGAGTAAGAAAGATAATACAGTGTGGCTGGCACATTAAATCAGTTTTAGTACTCAAAATAACTGGGATGAAGAACAAAAAGAAATAAAATGATAGGAGAAAGTAACATCTTCCAAAACTTTACCTTCCAACACTACACAACTGACTTTACTGCAAAAAGCCCTGCCAAAAATCCGATAGTGGTTAAAGAACTCCAGATGATTTCACAGCCTAGTTTTTTACTATGATTACACCAAGAGGCTTGCCACACAATCCAGTAATATCCTTAGCTACTGCTGCTGCTTTCTAAGCTTTTCCCTTCCTGCTAGTCAGGGTTGCTGTAAAAATGAACTAGAAATAGATATTTTATTGTTCCTCCAGAACTGAAAAAACAAATAAAAGTTTCATAATTCATTATAATTCTGGCTTAAAAACTCTCTTAAGTTTCACCTTAACTGCATAGTGAGCTTTTATCAAAGTCTATTGCCATTAACTGTCCTTTTCTAGAACTGAATGATCCCAGATGTTTTCAGCTGGCTTGGCAGGAGGCAGGAGTGAGCAGGGTCAAGGAGGCTCCCCAAGAAGACTGGGCTTTATTGTATTACACAGCACACACAACCCTCATCTTCAGTAGTGGAACTTGGGTACCAGTTCTAGGACCCAGTGGGGCACTAATACACGTGACAGTGCATCTGCCATGTGCCAACATAGTAGGAAGCAGCATTTTAATTTTTTTTTTACTTCTTCAAATACCATTTCCAGTTTGCTGCAAAGCCCAGCAGAAAAGCCAAGTCTGGAGGAAAGCTGGGAGATGGCAGAAAAATGCCCTGGTGCTGGGGCCTAACAGCACCTTCTCAGGAAAACACACAACACCAAGCTTCCTGTGAATTATGTGGGTATCTGGGATGTGACAAAGGGAAGCATCATGTCCCTGCTACAAGCAGAGTCCTACTTAACCCTGGAGTAGATGCACATGGCACCGTGCAACACTCAGAGCTCAACAAGGTGTGATGAGAGTTGTTAAAAGAAGGAGTTTCCAAGCTTGCCAGCTGAAAGGGAAAGCCTGGCTTGTAGGAGCCACTTTTGTTTCCAGAAGCAGGGTGGGGGGAAGAAAGATCATAAATATTTCTGGAGACCTGCTCACCCAAACTTTTAGAGAGTTCAGGATCCAAGTCTGAATTTGGCTTTAAGATATAGGTATTTCAAATACTAAAATTAAAGGATTGTAAAGCAGGCAAATCTCAGAAAATCTGCTCAAAAAATGATCTTTAGAAGAAGGATAAGCCCAAAGTGTCATGCAGAGGAGAGTAGGGGGTAGGGGTGGAAGGCAAACTTACAAGCCTCCCACTAAGTATATGTAAAAATAACTAAAGAAAAGTAATGCACTATTAATGTGAAGTAAAATCAAGCAAATGTATAACCAACCTTTTAAGCAGCCTCTGTGCACATTAGCAGAGAACTTGAGACACAACCTGCTCTTTTATATCCTCTGGAACAGGTCTCATTTCTGGTTAACAGAGAACTGAAAATAGTTCTTGCTTGACTTGTGAATGTCAAAGATGTAAATAGAGCCTGATCAAAAGACACTGGGTAATCTTTGCTAGCTGGGAACCTGAGAGCACTAATTCAGCTAGTAGCCTGTAATTGCCCTCATAGCATTTCTCACATGTACCTATAAGAATTCAAATGAATTTTATATTACTGACATTTACCACCTCCTGGACTTGCTCCTCCAGACATAGAATTCTCAGCCACTGCATCAGCAAGTGGTGATGGTTTACTCTTGCACCTAACAGTTATGTCCCCCAGAAAGGCCTGACCTGCCTAGGAAAGTATCAGGTCATGTTTACATAATTATTTCTTATGGTCTTTCAAAAGTGACTCCTGAAATACTAGCCATTCTTTAGCTTCCTCCGCCAACAGTTCACAAAACTGGTTGTGCCTCTTTACCCTTCCATCTTGAACTGGAGGGCAATACCCACTAATATGTGAGCAAGTCTCACTCGCTGCTCGAGAACGCCAACAGTTCTTAATTTGAGTGTCTTCCCCATCCCTTGCCAGAAACATGGGGTAGCTCACTTGCAGCACAGTGATGAGAGAAATACCCCAATGATGCTTGATCCGGTTGCCACTAATTTTATCCTTTCCAAAGCTCACAATCACACAGCCATGGGAAAGCAACTTGGTCCCATTCAAAACTCCTCCATTTGCCAGTCTCGAGGCCTTGGAAAGATGAGCTTTGGTGAAGATATCTCCCATCCCAAGACTAGTTCTTCATCACCCAGAAATTCCAAGATCACCATGATTGCTCTGGGGTCCAAAATAAATGGAATTTTCTCTTAAACACCACCTGCCACAAACCATAGCTGTTCAAACTCTTTCTCTATACCTTCTCTAGATTTACCAGATGACCAGTCCTGTGATGTCATCTGACAACTGAGTAATCTGGTGCGGACTACAAACCTGAGTGGTAGGAACCACTCCAGAAGGTGTGGCAATACCCACACATCCATCCTAAGTGCTGGAATACAGGACGGCATCACAGGTAGATAACCAATCCCTGATCCCTCAAATTGCCAAATCAAGGGTTTGTAGGTACGTGGCTTTCCCATTAACGTGGGCTGCTAAGTACATTGGTCATGGGATAGTACATCCCTTCCAGAAGCCCTCTTTGTCAAATGGCTTCAGCAGAGCCTACCCAATCTGCTTTTACTACCCATTCAGTTTTTCTAGTCGAGGTACCTTAGACATTCCGACCCACGGGTCTATATATAGGTATACCAAGGAATTTTTTGGAATCCTCTGGATTGGTCATATTGAAGAATGTGCCATTTATTGTCTACACCAGCCAGCCACTGGGTATATAGAAGTCCTTCACAGGCTGGATGAAAATCTGTGGCGCTTCTCCCCCTGTGTTTTGAGGTCTCTCATGTCACAAGAGACCTATACAATTTCAGGAAAAAAATTTGCATTCCATCTCAAGATTCACTTAATAGAACCAAGTCATCTGCAAAGGCCAGTGTTGTCAAATGTATCTAACAGTGCTGGGACTCATCCCCTTCCTCCTCCAGCTTGCACAGCTGAGGGTCCACAGACAAGTTGAATAAATTTGGCAACATTAGATTGTAATCTCTAATAACAACCTGAAAGAAATGGAGGCTCTAAAGTTTCCAGGCTATAGATAAGTGCATTCCTCCTACTCTTCTCCATACACAGCCCCCAGATAATTTGCCAGAAAAGCTAACAATGCTAGATCAATCACAACTTGTTTGAAACGTGCTAAATGCTGTGAACAGATTTACAGATAAAAAAAAGTTAGAGAGGTTTAAATATTTCCCTGGTATTTCCTAAATGCAAATATTTATAGCAACATTTGAAAATTGAACTGAATTTAATAATAAAGTTTTTAAAATAAAACCATATGAAAAAGAAACATTAGATTATGTTTTTAAATTCCTTAGCTCAGCCAAGAAACCAAGCACTATCCCAGTTCTACCTTTGGCTGCCTGTAAAAACTTTCCAGTACTTTGCTTTCATAGGAGAAAGAATAAAAGAACAACCATATTACTTGGTCTAATTAAAAAGAAAAATTAAAATCTGCAATATTTTAAAAAAGAGAAACCTGATCTGCCTAGACTTAATAGTAAGCCTGGCCCCTAAAGGACCTAAAGCATTTTTTGGAGTGAAAGAAACAGCTGGGAAAGCAGGTAGGAATCCAAAAGCCCCGAGGGTCACTTCACAAAGCAGAGTCATGGCCAGATGTTCTTCTCCTCTTATTTTGTGTCCTGCAAGAGACAAAGGCTGTAAGAGGTAAAAGGACAATTTAGGTAGAGGTCTCTGGCTTAGACAGATGCTGTGGTCTTGGAGGTAATGTTCACACTGAATGACAGCCACCTCTTATGGAATACTTTCATCTTCTATTTACCATCAATTCAGCCATTAAAAGCAATGTCTCAAGAGTACAAAATTTTTGTACAGTAGAGGGCTTATTTGTAATCGAATAACAGTACTCAGCAGCAGCAGTTTCTATGTATTTACTGTTTTAGCTGTGCTGCAATGTCAGTACTCATTTAACCTCTGTAAGAAACCGAGTTTGTGTTACAGTTCCCACCATGCAGGCAGATAATGGGATGTGTCCCTAGGCCTTCAGGAGAGAAACGGCACAAGCATGCCTGTTGAAGGAAAGGGACAGAAAGATGCTTTGTCTCCCAGCAGCCTTTTCAGTGCCAGGGAACCCAGCCACTCTTACTTAAGCATCTGCCATATGGTGAGTAACTGAT
The DNA here is from genome assembly GCA_013400735.1 of Pomatostomus ruficeps. NCBI lineage: Eukaryota > Metazoa > Chordata > Aves > Passeriformes > Timaliidae > Pomatostomus > Pomatostomus ruficeps. The sequence goes on along the minus strand of VYZT01049577.1, from coordinate 16,644 downwards.
GACGACCCCAAAGCCCTAAATGCGGCACTTAGGGACATGGTTTAGTGGTGCACTTGACAGTGTTAGGTTAACAGCTGGACTCAAAGATCCTAGAGGTCTTGACTGTCCTCAGTGATTCTATGATTTGCATGAGGAGGGTGCTGCATATACAGGAGAATTTAAGAGAAGGCATGTCCTTACACAGTGCTTTGCTGCTCAATTTTCACTGACCTCCTAATACTCACTGGTATTTCTCATGTGCATGGTCTGGACTTGGATCCTCCTCAAATTTTACAGTAGTAGAGTTTCACCCTGCCTCACAGAGTCACTCCTGGTCAAAGCAGCAAGAATCAGTCACACATTGTTTGGGCATCTAAAAGAAGTGGGTTTGCATGTAGTGTTATTCTGAGAGCACTACACAACATGTAAATTCTGCTCATCTCAGAACAGCCGAGGATCACAGAAACTCCAGCAAAGTAAATTACTCTTCCAGATTTATATTATAAAAATGTATAAAAATTGGAAAAAATTCAAACCAAAAAACAACCAAAACCCACCTTCTGCCTAAATAGTTATAATTTACTAGTAATTTAAATATTGTTATACTAAGATCTATTGCTGTTGTTCTGTAAATCCCCCCACCCCTCTTCCACATTCATACGGCTGGACCATTAATCAACCGCGGCATGTGCACATTTCCAAATAGCCTAAGACAGACAAAACTGTCTTGAGCACTGCTGTGTTATGCAAACCTTACAGTGCATTACACACTTTGGGCTCATTTCCCAGCCTCAAAACAAAAGACAGCAAATTCACAACATCAAGGCCATTAAATCAGTCAATAAAACCCTCAAGAATGAAGTGCTACCCTGCTCAGAGCAAAGACCAATTCTCTAAAGAGTTGAGCCTGTTAATGAGAACCCTCCCCAGCCACAGCAGATGAGTCAGCACACTGGGCACACATTCGCCATTGAACAGGGTGAGCATCACCTACCCCGAGGCTCAAGGAGGATGCAAGTGGCAGCAAATTCTGAGGAGTGACTGGAAAGTACGAGGCTGTTAATGAGTACACCAAGCTCAGCACTCCTCCTGAACGGGGAAGTACTCACAGCTACAGGCTGAACCAACAAGTACATTCAGGCTTTTCAATACAAAGAATTACTGTCTCAGCAGCAGAGATCATCTGAAGTTGCCAGTCTTTCTTTTTAAAATGCATGAATAGAGGTCATTCCACCCTTGGTGCAAGAGAGCTACAGATCTAATGAACATCCTGCCCCAAACACAAAGCAGCAGCCCCCAGCTCATGTCTGTGCTGCTGCTACATCCCACTACAACAAACCACAGCCTGCCTAGTCTTCAACTCCCAGGCAAGGCTCTCCCAGCCCAGAAATGCTGAGCACTGCTACAAACACAGTCCCCACACTGCCCCACTGGGTGTGCTCATCTGTCATGCCTCTCTGCCAGCTGACCTCCCCACAGGGTTGCAAATGGAAAAAAGAGATTCTTCCAAATCTCCTTCCACACCACCTTTTGATGGTGGAGGAAAACTCTCTACTTATCTCTTTAGCATCCCACATTAGCAGTGTCCTGCCCCACCTGCTGCCTACTCTGGCTCAGCTGCTACTCAGGCCCTGGGCACCTGGGTCTCACGCACCTCTGGCCACATAAAGCCACCACTAATACCACACCAGCAGCTGCTGCTGGAGTGTGTGTAAGGAGAAAGCACTGTCACTGTAATTTCTGTGGTATTATCTCCTATTTCGGTCACTATGAGAGGACAAAATGTTGACTGAGCAGTAAGAAAGGCAGTATGCAAAGATGGAGCTTTAAACAATGTGACAGAGATGTCAGGAATGCCTTGAATAAAAAACGTAAGCCCAGTCCACTGTGGTGTGTGCAGGATTTCTCAGCCCATGCAAACTGCAGAGGTGCATGCACCCAACAGTGAACTTTTCTTCAGTAATGACCAGCTTTACTCTTACTGTAGACCCCAGGAACCCCACAGTCACTTAAAGCTGCAGAACCAGTCTGAGATTAAATAAAGCAGTGATTATTTTTGTGGGGTTTTTTTGCTTGTTTTTTTGGGGTTTTTTGGGGTTTTTTTGACAGAGGTGTTTCTCCCTAGCAGTCAGAAAGCCTTTCAGACATTGACTCTTCCTCTGTGGTACAGCTAATAAACTCAGCTGTAGGGAGAAATCTCTGAAGCTGTGAAGATTCCCTAGAAGACAGTTTCTCACCTACTTTCTGTAGAGGTCTCCAGAAGGTACACTGACCTGTACAAGTCCCATTAATTTCTTAGTCAAGTAACTGAAGATACTTTATATATGGCAGAGATTTTATACACAGACCTCATCTTCAGGAAACACAAAATGCTTCTCAGGCTAGAGGGTAAACTTTATCCAGAGACAGCAGAATCAGAACCTGTGCTATTCCTTACTGCAGAAAAGAAACATTCTACAAAAAAATTAGGCAGCATCATTAACATTCATTCCCATCAGCTTCTTTCTATCTATGGCAACTAAAATTCAGGGAGCAGCAGGGCTCCTACACAGTACAAGTCTAAAAGGAGGTGTGTGCTTTGAACAACTTAAAGAAATTATTTCAGCTATTGGCAAATTATACTAATAGTTATGTCACTAAAGCATTGCATAAAACCACAGCACGTCCCTAAAAGCAGCTGTATAAAACCATACTAAATTCTTGAAAATGATCAATGACTCTGCTGAGAACATCATGTGTACCCCGAGGTATCTGCACTGTGTGCCACAGGGGAGAGGACAGGACAGCCTCCATGTATGAAAGTAGTTTTCTGCACTGGCTAAGGAACAATAACAAGAGCTGAAGTGGTTTCAAACCACTTGTCTCCTCTAATACTGTGGTCATTTAGTGCTGCTCTGGTTTGTCAGCTCAGATAAAAGGAGTCAGCAGGATGCTAGCAGCCTTTGTAGAACTGATGACAGCAAGACATCATGCAAGCACTGATACACTACTGTGGTTTTCTCAACCTAGGCTTTCAGGGGCCAGCAGAAGAGGCAGAAGGACATTACAGGAGGCAATTGCTCAGGTTTTGAAAGATGTTCCTGTGCCACTGTATTGGTCAGCTAAGCCAGCCAGTTTTTTGTTCTGCTCATTGTCCAAAGTTACATGGATGTGTAAGGGAGAATCTGACTCAGTCCTTTGTAGCTGCAGAGACAATGAGCTGGATCACAAGCAGAAGAAATAGGTTTCCTATCATCATCATCAATTCTATAAACAACTGTGCAAACAGACTTTCTGCTTCTGGGCCATACCTTCCATTATTGGTGCTATCTTCATTTTCCTACTGAAAAATCAGAAGTCGTCATTCATAAAAGTGATGGCTCAGCATCGTGAAACGTAATGTGCCTGTACACTTTTTACAACAAAGCTAATGTCTGCTACCATTAAAAACAGTTCTTTCTCTAACCTGCACCTCCAAGAATGTCCACAGATAAAATTAGTATGTACACACCAAACACTTTAAAACTTCAGAAGTTTATTGCCCAGAATAGCTCACATGGTACAGTTATATTTTTTTCTTCTTTTGTTACAGGGAAATCAAGCAAAACAGTAGAAAATGTATATGGGTTAACAGTAAAACAAAAGCCCAGTCTAATAATAGCCCTTTACATCCACCAAGTTATACTTCAGAAAACAATCAGCCAAACATGAAGAAGTGGAGCATCTGAAAGATGGTTTCATATTTATGGAATAGATTCTAAGCCAGTATTAAGGGCCTTTTCTGTCCATATTGTTAATATCTTTTTTTCATAATAGCAAATTGAAAAAAGTCTATGTAGAAAAAAGTTAACTATTGCAAGACTTTCAAACCCCAGTTATCACCTTACAGGTAGATAGTTATGGACAGCAAGAGAAGGCACATGACACAGTATTTAAAATACACCGAGACCTATTAAAATCCAAAGACTAAAAGGAAATGGGCGCCGAAACTCAAAATTCACAAATATTACTTTTGCATTCCCTAATCTATATTCTATAAGTTTGCATTCAAGCATTTTACAGCTTTTTCAGAAGAAAAGTGTAACACACCCAGAAAAGACTTCAAGGCTTTGCTTTGGCTTACTTTGTTGGTGGTTTTTTTTTTAGTAAACGGAATCTAGGATAATCTAAACGATAATAAAATGCAGACACATTCCCTCACTTGTTATTAGCGCCCAGTAGACCCACTGCTGAAGGCTGAGTATGAGTAAGAATATGAAGAGCTTGCTGAGGCATCAAAGCTTCCTCTCCTAGACCCACTGCGTGAGCCTGAACGCGAGCCAGAGCGAGAGCCAGAGCGCGAGCCAGGTGCCGAGGAGACATTGTAGGGACTGGATATGCCTTTAGAGGAAATGGCGGCTGCTTCCAACAGTTTAAGCCCGGTGATGTCTTCCACCATTGACCGATTCATTGCATCTTTGTAGGATATTTTCAGCTTGGTCTTGGGGCAGGTCAGAATTTTGGGATAGCTGTTGGTATCTTGTAATTTCTGGGCAGCGCGGCCATCAATCAATCCATTCCTAATGGCTTCTTCAGTAGTTATTCTTCCACGCACTTCCGGGTCCACAAGACCTCCAGTGAGGTACTGGAACTCAAGGAACCGCTGCCCAGCCTCATAAGGCAGCCATTTTTCCTTCACTGCTTCAGCTGCTGACATCCTCTTGCGTCCTCCCTTTATGCCTTCGAACCCTATGAAGGCCTTCTGGGCTGGTTTGAGACGTGTGGCCATATCCTGATCGATGATGCCTTGGCTAGTGGCTTCCTGAAGAGAAAGCCTCTGGCCAGTGGTAGGGCATATTATGCCCCCTGTGCAGGCCTGGGCTTCAAGTAACCGCTGCCCGGTGATGCTATCCACAATGCCCCGCTGTATAGCTTCTGAAATGGAGATTTTCTCCAAGTTTTCTGTGTCAAATATGGCTGCAATAGGACTGCACTCATCTGGGGTCTCTGAGAAAGAACCACTCCTGATCACCGAAGAAGAACTTCTGACACTCAGCACGGTGGGAGACCGTGCCACTGACTCGTGCCGGAACACCTCGTCAGTGCCATTACGGCAGGAAATCATGTCTGCAAACTGGGTCAGGCTTAAGCTGCCAGAACGGTACTGGTCAAAATACTTTCTCTCCACCAGGCCTTTATCAATGGCGTCTTGGATGTCATACTGGCTACCTGTTTTTCTGTCGACAAGGACTACTCTACTGCTGCCATCTGATCCTGTGATAGTTATTTCTTCCCACTCACACTCCTGTTCAGCTAGTTCCGTGTAGGTGTCATAATCTATGAGGCCTTTGCTGTACGCCTCCTGAACGGACATCTCCCTGTTTGTTTCTGGATCTACAATGACCACCCTGCGCTTCCTAAGGGTGTTCTTCTGTGAGGTGTGCACCACCTTCTTCTTCTCTCTCAGGGGCAGAAGGCAGAGCCCTGTTGCATCATCCTTTATGCATCTTTCTTTCAGCTGCAAGTAGGTCAAGTTTTCCTCTGTGTTGGGATCAAAGAACCCCTTGGTGTCATCACTTGGATCACTAAGGATCTGGTTGAGCTCCTCATTGAAGTAGCCACGCTTGTAGGCCGTCTCTACTGGCAAGCGGTAGCTCTCCTTGGGGTCGATGATCCCTCCAGTAGCGATCTGGGCCTCCAGCAGACGAATGCCGTGGCCTCTCTCTATGAGCTCCTTGTTCATTGCTTGGAACAGAGAAATGATGTTTCCAGTTTCTGGGTCTTTGTACCCAGTGACAGCTCTTTCAGCAGAGAGAAGTTTCTCTTTAAATTCAATTCCAACAAGGCCTCTTTTGTAAGCTTCCTCAACAGGCAGCCTCACATTGCTAACAGGATCCACTATGAACCCTGTGGCTGCCTGGGCTTCTAGGAGCTCAAGGGCTGTCCCCGGCCTAACCAAACCTATTTTCATAGCCTGGTAAATGCCAAGTTTCTCTTTAGTAGCCTCATTGTAGATACCAGCAATACAGCTAGAGCCTTGAAGAAAATCAATAATTCTCTCACTCACTTCTTCCACTGTAATTGCACCTCTTTCCAAGTCATTCCTTGTTGATTCCTTAATGATTCCAGCCTCAAGCAGTGCATCTGCTGAGACGGGCTGCCTGATCCCTTGGAATGACATACTCCTCTTCTGCACTGGAAGGAGGAGCAGACCCGTGTGTGGTTCAATTCTGCACTTTTCCTTCAGCTGCATGTACGTCACTGCCTTTTTGGTGGTGGGATCAATGAAGTTCTTCGTGTTGCCTTGGCAGTTGTTTAGCATCCTGTACAGGTCTTTGTCAATCAACCCACGAGATAAAGCTATCTCTTTGGGTAAGAAAACACTGTTGACAGGATCAACAATCCCTCCTACAGCCAGCTGGGCTTCAAGCAGACGAATCCCAGTTTCTCTGTCAACCAAGTTTTTCTTGATGGCTTCAGATACTGGCACGGTTTTGCCTGAGAAAGGATCCTTAAATCCTGTAATAGCCTTTTCTGCTGTATAGATCTGCTCTCTGTCATCAAAGTCGATCAGATCTCTGGCGATAGCACTGTCCACTGTAAGTATCTCGTTTCGATGTGGGTCTATCACACCTCCTGTGGCTGCCTGGGCTTCTAGGAGCAGGACTGCATTCTCTGCTGTAAGCAGCTGATTCCGTTTGGCCTCAACAAAAGAGTACTTCTGTCTGGGCGAAAGGGACACCCCTGCAATGGCACCTGCCCCTTTGAGGTAGGGTTCAATGTCAGCCGCGACTTCTTCCACTGACCTCTGCCCCTTCAGCAGTTTATCCAGCGTGAGTTTGTCTATCAGCTGACACTCATACAGCTGCATGGCTGTGATCTTCTTCCGCAGCCCACTGAACACCAGCTTAGAGGCATCAATACAGAAGTCTTCCTCAGTCTGCGTAGATCTGTGAGCCCCATATGGGCGCTGCTTGAGTTTCTCAATCTCTCTTTGCAGCCTGAGACGCTCTGACTCCAACTCTGACTGGTTTTTGACAGCGGTCTCTTCCAGTCTGCACCGGTATCTCTCCTCAATCCGCTTGATTTCCATCTGCAGCCTTTCAATCTCACCCCTCAGGCTGTTCTTCTCCCTCTCGCTCTTCTCCCTCTCACACTGGATCTTCCTTATGGATTCCTCTGTTCGGGAGTGCTGGCTCTTCCACTGATTGAGGTCATTCAGAATTTGTTGCTTCTCACTCTCCAGGCGTTGCTTCAAACGTGATTCTGATTCCAGGGTAACTTTCAAACGGTTCAGCTCCTCTTCTAATCTCTGCAGCCTGGCTTTGTCTTGCTCCAAAGCACTCATTTTTATCAGCAGGGTTTCTCTTTCTTGCATAATATGACTATACTGATTTTTGGACTCTTGAATCCTACTGGATGCCTACAGTTGTGGAGGAGAAATAAACCAAGAAGGGATGGTTAGAGTGTGTGCTGGTTAGAGTTATGCCCTCCACCTACAATGCTCTCCAGCCCATCATACAACCTGCAGCAAGCTCCCACTGGAAAACGTTCTAGTCACAGCAGTGCCTTACCCAAAACCATGGATACACATAAAGCAGAGAAGGCACTTGATCCCTTCACTTACAGTGTCTCCAGTACTGCCAGAGACTCCAGAGACTCCATTCTGTTACCCACTGCCTCAATCTTCAGCTGCTTTAGTTCTCTGTAATGTTTTGATACTTCTCACAGTATACTGACAAATACACAGAGCATTCAAGACTCATTAATAGTCTGATGCTCCACAGATGTCCTGGCAGTCCTACTAATCCAGGGGAATTTGCATCAGCTAAGGACTGGTCATACAGGGATAAAAAGGACTCAATTTTTGCTTTCCTGTTAGTTTCACATGTCACTCCAAACAATTTTACCTGCATTGCCTTGCATTTTAATTCATGCAATGTCTTCATACATATATACAAACACCCACAAGCATGCACGTTTGTATGCAGTCCATATTAAATTGTTTATCTATTTGTAATACATGCATATATACACACACATATATATATGCACAGATGTTATATAATCCAAAATGTTAGTATTTTTTAAAGATCAGCATTAGGATTTTTAGAACAAAGGAAAGGAAAACCAAATAAAGGAAAGAAAAACTGAGAATGAAAACGAGAAAAGAAATATGAGGGACAAGTCTAGGTAAAAAACATTTTCACAAGTGCTCACTTGTATATATTTAAAGAGTAGCTCTTTGTACAAGAAACCAAGCAGAAGAACAAAATACTTAAAAATGTTTTCTTTAACTTGTTTATGTTGTCACCTAAAGCTTAAGAAATAAGGGCCGATAGAAAAATTTGCAAATGCCCTTAGTGACTTAGGAATATAAATCCCCAAAACAGTCCATGAAAGAAAGGCTTTTAGTACCTTAGGTACAGCTGACAACATGACTTTTAATCCTCACTTGTAGTCAACACCTTACCCAGCTAATCAGCACCTTGACAGCTTGTTGGTTCTGGGGTTTTTAGCCAGTTTAGTTTGTGACAGCACTCAGGTCAGCCTCAAAGGACGGCTTTAACCCATCCTGGCTGAAACAGCCTGGGAAGCACATAGCCAGCAGGGGACTGTCGAAGCACAATGGTACTCCAGGTGCTCTCATTTTTCCCTAGGATGGTTTGCTGGAGACTGGCACAGAACACAGGTTTCTTCTGGGGCAAGGGCTGAGGACAAGGCTCTCCTAGGTGATGAGAGCTTACGGCTCCCTAGAACAGTTCCCAGGGAGTAAAGAGGCTAAGGAAGTGGCCAAATCCTGCCATTTTTATCTAAAAATTAACAAGAAGAAGGGTTATAAAGGGCATGTTAGTCACAAGTACAGTGACTTCAAACAGCAAAGGGTGAATTAATTTGTTCAAATGGACACTGGAATTAATTATATATCTGAGAGACAGTAAAGCTGGGATCAAAATATGTGTGAATACCTCTAGAGCTTGCTTTTGGAATTTTTCAATTTCCTGTCTCAATTTTTCCCTTTCTTTCTGCAAATCATTAATCAACCCCTGAAGTTCCAGGGTTTGCTTGCTGCTCATCTGAAGCTGATTCTTTAGTTCAGCAATGGTGGTATTTTTCTCATCAACTTCATTTCTGACCATTCTGAGGTCATCGTACTCCAATCTAACATTTCGCAGCTCCTCCTCCAGTAACAAGTGTTCCTTGGTAAGGTTCTCAGTGAGAGACTGAAGCCTTTCAATTTCTATTTTGCACTCATTCAAGGCTTTGCTTTTTTCCTCAGAGGTTTTCTGTAAGTGCTCATATCGTAGGTGAGCCTGTTTTAATTGCTCCTGTTCCTGGACCAACTGACGACGTAAAGTCTCAAGATCAGATGTGTATTTTCGTATCTCCTCCATGTATCTTTGCTTTTCTCTCACATGACCATCTAATACTTCTCTTTGGTGTCTAAGGTCATCTTCATTCCTCTTCTTTACAATAGATACTTCCTCTATCTGCTGTGTGAGATTAGTTATTTTAACCGATTGGTCTCTCAGAGATCTCCTCATGCCTTCTATTTCCTCCTCCAGTTTTTTCCTCCTGGATGTCTCCTCCATTAAATTTTTGTTCTGTCTGCAAAGTTCTTCCTCCAGTTTATGTTTCTGGATCTGCAAGTCTTTTACAGTGCTCTGGAACTTTGCACTTTCTTGATCTCTGCCTTTTTTCTCTTGTGAAACTCTTTCATAGTCAATTTTCAGTCTGGCCAGTTCCTGCTCTTGGATCCTCAGCTTGTTAATTGTCTCAGTAGCACTCGTGTTTGCTTTCTGCAGGTCGAACTGGACTCTTTTCAACTGACTGTTCTCATCCTCCACTTCTTTCCTCTGACTTGTTTCTACATCCAACAACTTTCTCAGCCTTTCAATCTCTTTGTTTCTTTCCTTAATGGTCTTAGAAGCATCATCAAGTGACTGTTTGTACCGCATGCTTTCATCAGAGTGCCTCTGAATAACTTGTTTTAGCTCAATCTCCAGCTGCTGTTTCTTCTGAGAAAGCTCTGAGCCAGCTGCCTTCTGCTGCTGAGCATTCTCTTCTATCTTCCGTAGATTATCTGTTGTCTGACTTATTGTATTCTTCAGTCTCCTAATTTCCTCACACAAATTCCTATTTTCTCTCATGGCATTATCAAGCTGTGCTCTATAATTATTTGTCTCCTCTTCCTTTTGCATGGTCACCTGGTGAATTGTGTTCTTTGTGATATTAATCTCAGTTTCATACTTGTTCTTTAAACTAATAATTTCCTCATCATAACTGTTTCTTACCTTAGCCAATTCATTTTCAAGTTCCCATCGGCTTTTAGCCTCTTCCTGAAGCTGAAGCTTTAGCCTTTCCAGCTCCTTAGTTTTATCCTGAATAGTTGAGGCAGCCTCCTCAAGAGCCTGCTTGTATCTAGAGTTGTCTTCCCCACGAAGCTGAATGATCTGTTTCAGCTCCAGCTCTAACTGATGCTTCTGCTGTGACACCTCAGAACTGCAAGCCTTCTGCTGGAGAGCATCTTCTTCTGCCCTCCGCCGCTGGTCCGTTGTTTGCAGAATGGCATCGTTCAGCCTCACGATCTCATCCTTAAGATCTCTGTTCTCTCTTGTCAGTCTGTCAACCTGGGCTCTGAGGCCTTTTGCATCATCATCCTTTTGTGCCGCTATCTGCTGGATTGTTGTCTTCTTAATATTAATTTCTGTTTCATACTTGTTCTTTAAATTACTCATCTCCTCGCTAAACTGGTTTCTTACCTTAGCCAGCTCATTTTCATACTCCCTCTTCCGTGTGCCTTCGTCCTGAAGAAGAACCCTTAATCTTTCTATCTCGTACTCCTTCTCCTTGATGACCTTCTCAGACTCTAACTTTTGCCAGCCAAGACTGTCTTTCTCATTTTGTCTTGTTTTTTGCAGTTGGTCATAGTCATTCTTCTGCTGCTCATATCTATCCTCCAGCAACTTCCTTTTCCTTTTCTCATCTTCAGTCTCATAAGTCAACCTGGTTATTCTGTCATTTAGATCCTTTATTTGGGCATAGCATTTGTCTAAGTTTTGTTTAGCAGAATTTCCATCCATTTCAGCTTGTCTTTTCATTTCTTCCAAACTCATTAGCTTTGCCTTGAGCTGAGAAATGTCCATCTGGTACTTCTGCAGATTTTGCTCCAGGAATTTATGTTTGTTGCTTGTCTCTGAATTTGAATCCCTAGCAAGCCTGAGTTCTTCTTCCAGGAGTTCAATTTTGGTGTTTTTCATCTGCAATATGATAGCAGAAAAAAAAAACAAACAGAAAAGATCCCATAAATACTTGTGACAACTATTTAAAAACAATCACATGTGATAAAATATGCATTTGTAACACTGACAACTTAAGAATAAATTTTTTTACACTGCTTCAATGAGAGCTAAAACCTTTTTTTATTTAATGCCATCAAGACAAATTCTGGAATCTTTATTTATTCAGGGTCAAACCTTATGCAAAAATCAGCATATAATGACTTTCAGAGGGGAAAAGATACTTGATGGGGGGGAGCAAGGTGCATTACTGGTAGTAAAATGTGGTGTAGCAAAAGTTCACCAGCAAAGTAGTCACCTTTAGAACCTCTCCGATTTTCAAACAGGTGGAAATCACATTCCATATATGCAACTCCTTAAATGGGTCCCCCTGTTTCACTGAGCTGTATGAACTCAGGAGTTGCTTCTTTTGAAACACTTTTGAACATGGTATGAAATGAGGTGCCCTTAATTGTGAGGAGCAGGTTTTCAGCACTGAGATAGCTGTGCTCTCACTGAGGTCAAGGCTGAGATGGGCAGGGAAGGATCGCTCCTGTGCCTTGATGAGCACCTCCTTACCTACCAAGAAGACCAGTTCTCTACCTCACCTCACACATGACCTTGAAGGTCGCTTTGTAAAATACTCTTTCACAAAAGATGCATGACACTGCTAATATGCCTCCTTTATAGGACACCTCTGGGTTCTGGATATAGTTTTGTGAGCTGTTTTACACTGTACTTTGTCTGTGATCAGTGATAGTTTTCTAATCTGTGATCAAACTGTAAGCTAAAGAAAAGAGTTAGAATACCTTCAAATCCTCCATGCTCTTTAACATTTCACTCAAGAATCTGTAATAATCTCCTGATCTTGTAAGAAGCTCGATATAGCGAGACTGAGCCTCATTAGCCTTGAAAAGAAACAGAATTGTTAGCAGCTTGTACTAGAGTTACACATGAAAATACTTATGTCCAGACCATTTAAAGGGTTACAATCTACTTGAGCAAACACATCACTTGACAAAGTGAAAAGAAGCTTCTCCTCCTCACAAATTCACACAACTTTCTGAGGACCCCAAAAGTGTAAATTCTTCCTTATCAAAAATCCACACCTTTTTTTTGTTTTTTGAGGTTGCTTTCTCCCCATGGCTAATGTGATATTAAATTTGAGCCTTCATCCCCTGGTTCATCATGCTCTTCCTGTCTGACAGTCACAAGTAACCCAAGTTAAATTTTTAATAGCAGTTAATTCCCTGGCTGAAAGTGAGTAGACTACTTAGGGCACAAATCTACCTTTCTCACAATATGCATGCAGTGGACACTGCATAGGAATGAGGTAAATTCCTGAGGGCTAATCTACTGCCTAAGCAAGCCCAGGTATGATTTACAGCACAGTGACTATTCTGCACTAATTCCTTGTGCTTATGTGCTTAGCAAACATTACCCATGATGGTGCTAAATATTAGAGTACAGCTGGGTATGATTCACACGGACAAACCAATGCATTCAAAAAACTGATGGGGAGGAAAGAAAGATACCTCTTGCAGAATCAGCACTGCAGGAGACTGAACCACACTCTTCTTGATAGGTATGTTGAGCAATGTTTCTAATCCTGAACTGTAGGAAGCAACCTGTAGCTCATAATCCTGAAAAACAAGAGGAAAAGCAAGACCCATTTAGCAATCGCCAAGGAACTCTATGGGAATCTGTATTTCAGAAAATTCAAAGTTTTGGGTCGTTTTGGTTTGGTTTTCTTAATAAAAAACTACATTTTCCCCTTGTTTATATATTTGACCAGGATGATCATCTGTCATAAACAGAAGCTCATCAGCTGAAGTACCCCTGTGGAGATTCATGGAGGAGAATTACAAGGGAAAAAAAGAAAAAATCATTTTTCAAAAACAAGAAAACAAATGTTTCTGTTAATTGAGGGCTACACAGAGATGAAAAAGATTTATGGGAGTAACTGGTCTAAGTACTGTTATCAACCAAAACTTCATCAGAAATAACAGTCTCTGCATCTCTTTCGTATCACATATGCCACGTCACATATACAGCAAAATCTTTGTCACAGAGAGTAAGATTGAGCTGGAGAAAGCGCGGCTATTAAAGGTGACATAAAAATGCAAGGACCACAAAACGATTCCCTCTGTAGCTCATTGGCTTTCATGGCTATTTCACACCATGCCTCCTGCTAATCTGAATTTGTCTTGCCTCCTAGATCAGATCCTAATCAGACTTAATTCGTAAGGTGCCAATCTATTCTTTACTTCCTTATGTTTTTTAACATGTGAACTGCAAAGTTTGGACTGGCTAGAAGGAGGCTTCTAATCACCTGAAGAGAAGCTCTCACTGGTATCTGCTGCATGATCCCACAGTCTTCAGGTGGCAAGTACATAAATTGCTTTCATTGTGTTTTGTACTCAGATGTATTTCACCCCAGCAATTTTTGTACACGCATCAGGGAGCTGACTTTTCACCCGTCAGCAGAGCAGAGACAATGGGATGTGCCTGACCGTGAAAAACCACACCCCACAAAAATGCTGAGATCCACGTACCTTAATTGCAGCTGAGCACTGATCGGCATGCTTGAGAAGCTCCTCGACTTTGTCTCGCTTCCCACAGATTTCGCTGTGCAAGTTCTGTCAAGAGAAGAGTGAGCCGTGAAACACTCCTGCAAGATTTACCAGTATTTCCTCCTGTACACACTGCCTCCATCAGAAAGCACCTGCAGGAGACTACTGCAGCCCTGAGGCTGACACCTGAAATGACCTGTAGCTGGGCAGTTTTTACAATAGCAAGCTCTCCAGGCATTAGAAGAGTGTTCTCAGAAAGAACACCCAGCAGCTGAACCCAGAGCTGGGTAGGGAGTGTTCCTTGACTTTAGCTTAGATGTATTTACTTGCTTTTTATTTTTGTGCTGTAATTTGTCCCATAAGTTGCACCATCTTACACTCCCTTGAATTAATTCAAAGCTGATGTCTAAAAGTGTCAGTGAACGTGTAGGAACCAAAAACAGTCTTGTTCATAATCTGTTGCAGTGCTAACAGAAAGTAATGAGGACAATAATATTTCCTCCCTCCTGCCTTCTACATATGTGGTGTTTTTTGGTAGCTTGCATACTTTATAATTCAAAACAGGCCACTGTACTGCAGACTGCATTGATACTGATATTGTCTGTATAGCAAAACAATTTAAAATCCAGACAATTGAAGACAACTCATTCAGGTGCTGCATACCTTTTGATCATGTAGGTATCTCATGATAGTGCTGGAATCACACAGCTTCATGGACTCAATAGAATCCTGTCGGCGCTTGGCATCGCAGATCCACTTGCACAGAGCCTGGTAGAGATCTCGGTAAGTTTTCAGCTGTTTGATCTGCCTTTCTAAATCCCAGGATCTAGAGAAAAAAAAGGGAAAAACCTGTCAAAATTGAAAGTACACTCTCTCTTTCTTTACACACCTTTCAGAAATAAGACAGAAATAAACTAATGTAAAACTACAAGGAGATTCTGAACAAAAATTTTAAATACATGAGAATTGTACTGGCTATTAGTCACCCAATACGGGTTTTTAACACCTCACTTTTGAGTAACTCTGTAATACACAGAGCTTGGGCCCTCCTGTCAAAGTGAGGGATGGATAAAACTTTGCAGTGATAAAAATCAAGTTCACTGACTTCAGTACTCTTGTTCTCAATTTTCACTGAACAATCAGCAACTAGTTAGGACTAGTTAGGTCCTCAGAGAAAAACAAAATAAAATAAACCAAAACAAGCCATACCCCAACCTCCACCCCTCCCCCCCAAAACAAGCAGAATATGCCTTCAGTTCAAGAGTCAGATTCAAGGTTCTATTTTGTTACTTAATTCTTAGTGTTACTTTTTTAACCCTCAAGTACAGGGTGTTCGGGAATAAGCGTGGTTGCTTTTTTTGAGGGGGAAAATGCTGACTGGAAGTACTTAATCCAAGACCATTAGCAAGAATTAAAATAAAAAAAAGAAAATTGAAAGAACTCTTTAGCACATAGGTTAGACATTTGAGTTGCTAACTACATTTTTCTGCTTGGTCTTACACAATTCCTTTTGAAGTATGTTCAACCTATTCACAATTGCTCAAGTCTTATTGCCCTGAAGTCACCATTTGTCCTTTGGAAGGACACAGATTAGTGCACATCAGTTCTTCTAGACTCACTGCTATGATGATCTTGGTAGCAATACCAATAAAGAAAATGCTACGAAAATATGAACAAACCTGTTATCTATCTGCTTATCAGCCCTCTGCCAGCGGTCTATGAGCTGGGTAACTTTGTCACAGTACTTTCCAATGTCCATGTCATACAGGGTGTATGACTGGCAAGACTGAGAGTGAATCTGAAGTGTTCTCTGCAGCTCATTTTCCAAGGTATTCAGTAGTGACTTCTTCATATTTAGATCTGCTTTCATTTTCTGGAGAAAAAACCCCAAAAAGTTGTCATTTATTTTATTCTTGAGAAGATACTGATATTTAATCAATTTAACAGCATGCACAATACATTGGGATCTAAAGATGCTGTTTGTAACCTAGTAAGGTATGTATAGTGATGTCAGCTGGACTTAACCTATTTAAAGTGAAACACCTGCTTTGGTAAACATTTTGGCTTAAAAATGTGTTTGAAGTTGGACTAAATAATTTGCTAAACCAAAGCCCTTTGCTATTATCTTCTGAAGCCAACATTTCGGTTACTCAGAATTCTGCAGAGCAGTTACCAGAGTGAAACAAGAGCCTTGTTTGTTCCTAGAAACAACTGACTAGAAAATTTCACTGAAGAATAAAAGATTCCCGCACTTGCAACGGCTGTTTTTTTGTGTAGCTCAAATTTACACCAGCTAAGAACAACTCCCAGCAATGGAACTGCAGCTCTCATTTAACATGATAAAAAGGCAACCTGGTTGTGTTCCATTTGTGCCACCTACACTTTTTCCCTACTAAACATAAGAACAGAAAATAATGAGAGTTCTCGTTCTCCCAAATGCATTCAGTGCACGAAAGGACCAGCAGATAAAGGTGGATAAAAGACTGGATCTGCAAGACAACCTTGTGCTCAGCAAAGCAGTTCTCTCCCTTTTCCCCTAGTACAGGCTGGATACTTTCCACTCTTAAGATTTGACATAGACTCTGTAGCAAAACCAGGACATACAGTAATACTCAAATTTACTTGTTACACCTAGAGGACAACCAGGGCAATTAACAAGCCTGCACGGAGGAAAGGAGATAGTGCCTTCAAATCTGCATTCACAAGTGATACAAATAAATACAGATAATAGCATACAGAAATGGATTATAGAAACCTTTCAGGCAACTGCCCTTGCTGTGGGGGCAGCAATAACCAGGGGGTGGAAGAAGTAATAACCTGTACATTCCTTTCAATAATTTCATAGAATCACAGAA
>VYZT01049571.1:6110-27387 GCA_013400735.1 Pomatostomus ruficeps | reverse complement strand
CGGCTCACTCCGATCCGGCTCAGCAATAAATCCACAGATTCCTTCCTGCTAGCAGATGGCCCAGAGGACCGACCCCGATCTTTTCTCCCAGAGTCAACACATATGTAATACTTTAAAAGATATTATCACCTTTATTCTTTAACCAGCCTTCTTATCAATCCTGGAAGTAAACTTTTTTCTGTCTTTTCTTCTTTCAGAAAATTTCTTTCCTTCCTGATTCCTACATATAACTAAACATTTTTATTTCCTTCCAACTTAATTAACAAAATGTCTTTCTATTTTCCTTCTGCAGAAGAGCTGCTCAACTATTTGGGATCCAATGCTTTGCTACTTTTACAGCAGATAAGGGTGCTTCTCTTTGTTTTCACTTCAGTATTTTAAATGCCAAGAAAATAGTATTCCAAGTACCAGAATATTGGGCATGCATTTTCAAGAGGCTTCAGGTTTCCTGGTTAGTCAGTCCTAGATGATAAAATTGGTACCTGAATTCCCTAAAAGGAATAATTTTTTTTTTATGCTATTGCAAG
Organism: Pomatostomus ruficeps; assembly: GCA_013400735.1. Lineage (NCBI taxonomy): Eukaryota > Metazoa > Chordata > Aves > Passeriformes > Timaliidae > Pomatostomus > Pomatostomus ruficeps. The sequence continues at coordinate 26,860 of VYZT01049571.1, read as the reverse complement.
GAAGCCTTGAGTTAATTGTCAACATTTGTCCAGATTATTTATCCAGTGTCCGGGAAGAAAAATGCCCCACTGCTATGATACAACTACTCAGTGATACTGATGTAACATTAAATTGCATAAGAAAGGGGTTTAAAATGAATCATTTTGCTAAAATGCATCGGAGTCTCCTTGTGGGGATAATTACACAACAGTATTGTGGAGAAGCAGTATTCCATTTAGAGCTTTATCCTTAAACTGTGAATTTATCTTAATTCATACCTTATTTTGAAACTAGAAAAAGGCTTAACTTTCTGATGCAGTAAATAACTTGTTGCTTCTAAGGTGTTAGAGGCTTGAAATTAAATCGACTCTGGGTTTAAATGAATATTCCAGTTGCCCTTTAACTTCTGCTTTGTGGAAATTTTCCACACCATAAAATCAGCCTACACTTGTATAATCAAGTCAGGCAGTGCTTCAGATGAGGTGAGTCTAGTGCACAGTTCAGATATTATAATTGAATAGAACACAGGGCACCACAGGGATTGTGCAATGAAACGCATAAGTCAATGTCATCGTGAATACACTTTTGTGGATGCCATGATCACAAATATATGTCTTAGTGTCCTCTGTGCATCAACAAAAAAAGTAAGTTGTAAGAGTTCTGTAGCTGGTTGATGAAACTTTGTTCAGACAAACATCTCAGGCTAAGAGTGAATACTGCTAATTTTGACCTAAGAAGAATGTCACAACCTTTTAAAAAGAAATAGAAAAGGAAGTTCCATTTTTCTTCTGTTCTGGCTTCTGTCCCTTCAGAAGATGTGCTAGTTCAAAAGTAATTAGAGGAGGCACATCACTTTCTTTACTGGAGTGGTCTGTGGGTCTGTGTTTGGTTTCAGTTCTCAGTTCCTTAATAATGCATCTTTGTTTGTTTTTTAAATGATGTTTCAAAATAAACACTGGATTAATTAAAGGACTGTAAATTACAGTCCAATATCCCGATTAAAAGTGTGAACAATGAGCAGCATTCCAAAAGGAAAATTTCACCTTGACACTTATACACATTGAAATTCTCTTCACTTTTTTTTCTCCACTGAAAACATTGTCACAGAATATTAACATGTGATCTGCAGAACATTTTCTTGCTAACCTTTATTCTTTTCCTCCATTTAATAGCCTTATTTAGGATTCACTTTTTTATTAGGAAGTGGTATGTGTATGTTCTTCTGTGGGTATCTTTGATATATCAAAATCACTGGATTTTTGACTGCTGTGTTTCTTAATAAGTGTTTTGCAAAGTTAGATTTCCCAAGCTAATAAGCGTGCACCTTGATTACTCTCTGAAACAGTCCTCTGAATGATCTCCTTAACAAAATTCTCCCAATAGGAGAATGATACCAAAATTTCAATTAAAAGGTTTTAAAAAATAATGCAAACTGGAAGCCAAGTGTGGAAATGTTAAGTTTCTTTACATACCTAACGTATACAGAGAACTGATCATAGGTTCTAATCAATAAGAGATTGACTTCCTGGAGCCAAACCCTCTGCTACTTGATTGAAAGAGTATAATTTGTTTCAAAAATTTCTGAAATATTTCCTTGCTGAGCATCAGGACTGTTTCAAGATAAAGATACACCTCAGTGACCAGACGGTGGCTCCATCTCCTAACTATCTGAAACAGGCAGTTGTTCATCCCAAACGCTAAGTTTTGCCTGCCACTCAGCAAGGATAAGAAGTTTAACTAACTCACTTCAGGTTGTCCAGGATAGAACTGGATACAGAGTAGAGTTCTTCAGGAAAAAAAATCTTAAACCACTCGCTTTGATAAGAGTTTCATAAAAATAGCCAAAAGCAAAGCCCAATACCCAGCATACTAATAGATAAATTGTGTACAAAGAGAAAACAAATGTTTCTATTTAACTGTGCTCTCTAGGTGATATGGACCACGATGTTGAAATGACAGAATACTCCTCTTCAGATGATCAACTAAACCAAAATGGAAGTGTTTCAGTGAATCCCCTCCACTTCTTCCCCTCTTGTCTTCAAATGCCTTGGACACAAAACTATTCTTCATTGGAAAACAGAGGGAATATATCTCTTTCTGCTGTCTCTGAGTATATAGCTTCATGTGACCCAAATGTACCTGATCTCTTCTGGGAATCAGGTACAGATATGAATAACAAACAGACAGTAAACTCAGGTTATTGTTCTGAAGTTAGCTTCAAGTCAGAGAATTCACAAGAAGAGAATACTCTGCTTATGTTTGAAGGGCTGGAAGACTCTTACATGAAGGAGCCTCAAGAGAAGAAAATGTTGCTTGATGTGGAAGGGAATTACAGGTCTGCTGCAGCCAGACGCGTACAAAGCCGGCGTTCTTTCCACAGGCCAAAACCTCTGCATCACCCTAAGCTTCAGAAGCTGGCATCTCTTCCAGCATCTTGCCATGTCCCTCCACATTCCTTGGAACAGGAGGAAACACAGTTGTGAGCCAGGACTTACTTGAAAGAAGATGAACAAAGGGCTTTTGTAAAAATAGAGAGCAACCGATTGGTTCATACGATCTGCTCTAGGATGGCTTCAGATGGAGAGGGAGTGGGGTTCTGTGATGTCAGAAACACTGGAGCTTTTCTGCTGCACTTACATTTTTAAGTTCTTATTCATAATGAAAGGGTGCATAGTGAGGGGGAATTATGACTCCTTGTTATTTTTTCATGAAGACTGTTACAAATGACCTATTATTTTTGGAGGGCTAAACCAAGAATCTTTTCAAATGGTAAATCCTTGGTGTTTTTTTACATGGAAATGGTTTATTATGCCATTATGCCATAAATACATTTAAAGAAATAGGCTGCATTTGCTGCTTCCGTAATGGAATTAAGTATTTATGCTATATGAAATTAAAGTAGGAGAAGCGAATGGTTAGCCTCTTCCCTGCTAAGTCTACTCTGATTGAAATGGATCAGTGCCTTTTATAAGTGCAAGCTAAAGAAAAACATTTTCCTGCTCTTGAATATTTGTGTCACTGAGTAATTGTGGAATATTGACCCTCATGTATAACTTTCCAGGGAGAGGAAAGTCCTGGCATCTTGAAATTTAATCAAGTTCTCCAGGAGGGGCATTTCCTTCCTTCACCTTCATTCCCTCAACTCAGTAGCACTGGAATGAAACAACATCCAGAATTAACTCAGAATTTTGATTTGCGTGGTCACAAGCAACTCATTTCATATTCTTAATTAAGCTGCTCTATTTTAAATAGCCTCACTCAGTCAGAAGTGTAAATATTTGTCATTTTTACTGCTGCTTTGGAAGACACCTTCCAAATACTGTTAGATTATCCTGTTAATTTATGTATCACTTTCAATAGCTGATCAGGATAGTGGTCTCTTAGATGGTTTTCTGCATTTTGCCATATGGTTTAAGTGCCACAAAGACTCAGGATGTTGATGGTTCAATGTATTGTACAGAGGCAGTTTGGCTACTGTGCATGTATATACTTATTTGTATTAGGAATGTCCTTTTTTTTGTCCATGGTTTTTTGTCAAATGATACTTACGATTGCACTAGACACTTACTGCATATGAATTAGAGCTACATTACCTTGAAGACAGCTGGAGACATCACTGAAAGCCAACTCAGATGCAGACTATATCAAAGTGAAAACCCTGAGCCCTCTCATAGATGATACATGCCAGTGTATAGTTCTCTGGCCACTTTGCCTTGGATGATTCCAGTCCTGAAATTTTGGCTTGAAATTTTCAGTGGTATAAAGTGTAAAGGATCTATGGCATTAATAGGAGGTGAGTGCTAAGCCACTTCTGTGATCCTAATGTGTTCCTACTTTCTATGTGATATCAGTGTAACCATTTGTAAATGAGCTGTCAGCTTCAGGGAGGTATCTGAATTGTTTAAAACTGGATCCTGGACAGAGGCTTTACCTGGTAAATTTTACTTTATCTATAGGAATTGATGATTGTTTCACTCTACTGACCCAGATTTTGAATAGGTTCGAGATGATTCTGTGTCAGATACCAAAACAGAGATTTACCCAGGCACCCAAAAAGAGTGGAGCAACGTGTGAAAACTCATGCCCACACGTTTTTTTCTATTTTTGTCCTCTATGCTGAAACTGTATGTTAGGCTGGTGCAAATTGCAGAGATGTGATGGCAAATACCACATACAAACCCAAACAGATACAAAACATACACATTTAGCGACTAGATTCAGGGAAGTGGTTTTTTTGGTATCAATCATTGCCCAAGATGACTGTTTGGCAGTCACCTTGGGCAATGATTCAAATCAGTGCCCCTAACTGGAAAGCTCCATCACCCAGAGCTAGTCTTGTTAAAATTCAATAATGTAAACACATTTTTTGTGAACCGAGTACATATGAACATCCTATTCTGGTGAAGTAGAGCATATTAATGCTGTTCCAGATAATTATAATTGGAACAAGTATTTTAGTAATTGGCATAGATATGTAACAGGACCATGACTGATGCCAAATATTAGGACAGGTAAAGTGCAATGTGCCAAAATCTACCCTTCTGTCTTGTAGCATAATGCTGAAGTACCAACACCAAAGTTGGCAAGATGCTCATCAGGTGTTGGCTTTGAAATAACACTTCCATTTCTTATTGGTGTTGCATAGAAGTCATTGCTGTGCTGCAGTCAGAAAAAGAACCACCCTGTGGACTGTTTTCTGCATGCTTGCTAGACCATTACCAATCTAGTTTTGTACAGGCTACCTCAAGGAAACATTTGTAAATTGTCATCAGCAGATGGGACTTTTCACCACATAAATGTTGCACAGACCAAGAGTATGCAATTTTGAAGATCACAGGATATAAGTTTTTACTGTTCCTGTAAGCTTTTAGGCTAAAGAAAAGAGGATCAATAGACACCACCATATTTACAAACACAGCAGTCTCTGTGAAAAGTCAGCGGGATCCTGCATGTTTTTGAGAGGGCTGTGGGGTGTAGTATTATAAAACAGAGAGGAATATCACACCATTTCAAACAATAGAAATGGAAAAGACACTATATACAGAGGGCTTATCTCTCTGTTTCAAAGGCCTTAGGCATTTTCTGTATGTTGCATCACTACGGCTGAACAAATGAAGGATAAAATGGGCCATTCTAGTAGCAGACAGACCTTTCCATGGAGTATCTTCCATAATTCCTGAAGCTCTTATGCCCCTGGAAGAGGTTTTCTAGTAGAATTGGTTCTACAGCAAGGTTTTGTTTGTCGTAATTTCTCAATTTGAAATGTGATAAAAAAAGCTTTCATGTCCCCAGTTTCCACATTTGAGAACGTACTCATAGCTATAATACAGTGGATTATAGTTCCTTTTTTTTGCCAGGGCAATTGCTCTCAATGTCTACCAGGGTATGTACAAAAAAGCAGGTTATAACAGTTCATCATTTGTCTTGCTTTTATCTTTTTCTGCATACTCTTTCACTGTACATTTACATTTCCTGCGGTATATGTACGTGTAGGTGAAAATGTCTGGCTACTTCTTCAACATGCTTTAATCAGTCATGCACCACTGATTTCTATCACAGCAGTATAAATTCAGAGCTGCTGAGGATATGGCTGTAAGTATCAAAGTATCAGCTTTTTTGCCCTTGTTTATTAGATTGGAATGATTAGTTGATAACTGGTTCACCTCTGGTGAGGCCAGTTAATTTCTTACTTCCCTGAAAACTCTGCCTCTAAATTTGTTTTGTGACATGCTCTGTCAAAAAAAAGGCAAGCTGGGCATTCCACAGTGGCTATTTATTGAATAAATAACTATGGCCTACCTTGTTGCAAAAAGATGAAATTAAGAAGTATTTGATGTTCCTTCTATATATTTTGCTCCATGAATAAAGTTCTTTTTTAACAAAGTTTATTATGCTGCACTATGACCTAGCAATGTTAAGAAAACCCCAGAAGTGTTGTCTGCATTGAAATGAATTCTGTCTCTCTGAGCTGTGAACATACTTATTGAAATACATGAAATTATGTTTTACAAATACATGGTCTAATCAGAGATTTATGTAACAAAGGTTGCAAAATAATCACGTGCCTTAAATTGTCACTCTTTGGAGTGCTGTTGTTTGGAGATACTTGTGTGTACTTTCCAAAAGGTGTCAACTTACTGCATATATTTTTAAACAAGTCAAGTTGTTCTGCTAATGTCTTTATAGAAATGTTTTAATAGTATATCATAATGAGAAGTTTGGCAATAAATTGTATCACTTTGGTGGAATCACACTGCTCTGGCAAGTGATTTAGAGGATTATTGATTTATTACACTTAGAGAAGACCTTCCATTCAAGACTTCTGAGAAGTATGTATTTCTGCTCCCAAATCAAAGCTAAAAAAGACAGTAGAGTGCTGCTAATAATTCATGTCATTTATAAAATGCAAATCATTAAAAGCAACAACAAAACTTGTAGATCTCCCAAGGCTCATTCTGACAACTGTAACACTTTTTGTATAGTTCTAGCCCCACTGTAGTCAATGTCAGAGTTCCAGTTGACTTTATAAGCCAGTGTTTCCATCCATGGAGCAGAAAGGCACATATTTTGTCACATTATATATAGAGATGTAATCATAACAATTATTTATAATTTAAATTTTATATAAATGACCTATTGCATCTCATTATTATTGTGCACCTGGATCAGGGCAATTCAACATCATAGAGGCAAAGATCCTACCAGTCTTGGAAAGTGATTTCATCAGTTGCAGCAAAGTTTAAGGAATGCTAAGTGATAACCACAAAACTCTACTGGGTCTAGGAGGTATTTATATTTTATTTTAAAGCATGATCCTTCCTCCAAGTGTTATCAACAAGGGAAGAGGCTTTTCAGACCCATCACTGCATATTGTAGTGCTTCCACGAAGCACATGTGTGCATGCATAAAAGGGATTCTGGAAGGCAGTACAGCTGTAGTCATGACTGAAAACAGAAATGAAGAAAGTCTGAAGCAGAAGGATCAGTTTATTGCTGCTAAAGTGTAAGTAGCTAAGAATGGGAAAAAACATGTGGGCTAAGTATGTGCATGTGAATGTTCATGATGGAAACAATGGAAACTGAAATGGGTAAAGCTGACCTCAAAGGGAGATAATGTAGAAAGGAGCAAAACACATCACCGGCCTAATAACCAATGCTTAATTCCTACACAGACATATTTTCAAAGGATAACTCTATAATGCGCAATTTTAGCTGACATCGTAATATTAACATTTCCTTCAGTGTAAAAGAGTAGAAATGCCAATTAATGTAGTAAAAAATAATCCTGGATCAAGATGTGAGAAAAAAAATTCATGGAATCTTTAACAAAGACACAAAACTCACTTATTGAGTGACAGAAACAACATGACAATTACAAAACTTGCTATCGTCCTGTACTCATTGTCTCAGAACATTACTGTGTAGAGTAGAGAGAGTTTCACCCAGGAAATAGAAATGGATTTGATAGGAAGACAGGATAGACTGCAGTGACGAATTGCAGGGCATGACCAGATAAGCAGACTGACCAGCAACCTGTTCATATGCAACAAGTGCCCAAAATACCTTTATCTCTCGATCTTCTTACAGTTGTTCACCCTCAAACACCTTAATCTCCCCCTTTCCCTGTCCTTCCCATTCAAAGCATCTTATAAAATGTCTTGAAGAATCCCAGGATGTATCCCATGGGCAGTAACCCTCCTTGGTCTGTAGGGTGATACAGAGAGCCCACCCACTTGACTGACCTCGATGGCTTTCACCACATAGACAGCGAGGGTGATTGTCCTCTGTGACAGCCCTGGAAGAAGCCAGATCAGAGTGCCCCAGTTTCTCTTCTTCAGTTTTAAGGGTTTCCTGATGATCCCTGTCTCTCTCTGCTCCCCTGCGTGTGTGAAGATGAACTTCGTGTTTCATAATCTAAGAGTTTCATTGGAGATTCTGGGGGAAAAAAAGTTCTAAAATGAAAAATATTTTCTATTTTTACTTTTACAATACATGATTTAAAATATGTGACCTGCTTAGATTTTGTGTGTGCTAAGAAGTATTATTTGAGTTGCTAGGATTATCAAGATAAATAGAGTTACCTGCACCAAACTGATCCTGCTAAAAATTGGTGGATTCTATCCATCACCTGACATGCATAAAGAATAACAGCATCATTACAAAATAGCAATTATAATTTAGACAATTAGCCTTTTCAGATAAGAGTTTCAGTAATACTATTTATAACACCAATCCAACAAACTCCTACTTTTTTTACATGTTTAAAAGCCAGATCAAACCCTAAATTTAATCCACTGAACACTGCCTGTATTTCTTAAGAGAATGAAGCTATTCAGACATTCAGAATTATCGATCATTTAGGTTAAAAAAGAGCCTTAAGATCAATGAGTCCCACTGTTAATCTAACACTTCCAAGTCCACCACTAAACTATGTCCCTAATCACATGTTCAGGTCTTTTAAATATTTCCATGGATGGTGACTCAAACGCTTCCCTGGGCAGTCCTTTTCAGCTCTTGTCAACTCTTTCAATGAAGAAATTTTTCTTGTTATTTAACCTAAACCTCTGAGCTGCAGCCTCATGGGGCAAATTGTTTCCTCTTGTCCTGTCACTGAGGAATGAGGCCACAACGCTGAGCTAAAAAATATTTGAGACACAGATGTGTTGGAGAGCATTGAGTGTAGGATGATTGTAAAGTCTCATGCCATAACACAGGTAGGTCTACTGTAGAAATATATTTCACAGGACAAATAAAACACCCAAAAAGTGTCAATTGAAGAAGATCTGTGCTAGATTCATCACTGGAGTGATTGCTGAACCATATGGGACAGGTAACCTTTCTGGAGCATTGTAAAATAGACTTTTTGGCTGCATTAGCATAGGAAAGGTCTAGCAAGAGATATGTGTGCTGACAAAACAGCTGAAGTGAAATAGCTTTTATTACACAAGAGTAAGCAAAATGATGAGAATATACACGATTACCATATGGATACAAAAACTGACCTAATCTGGACAGAAGATAATCCATTCTTTCCATACTGCAAGTCCTTTTACTGTTCTTAATCCAATTTTTACATTGCATAATTCCCTCTTGTTTTGGAACAAATATACCTTTTTAAGAAACACTAATTCTTATACAAATCATTAGGGGACAACCTTGTGTTGTGAAGGTTTTATTTCTCTAACAGGCTTGCACTGTAAAAAATTTAGACCTTTTTTTAGATGGCAATTTTGAAATTACCTGAAACTGGTTTCGCTCATGATTTTGCTTAATGTTAGAACGGTGCTTAATTCTAACATGAAATGGACAGGAGTACAGAGATAGTTTAACCTGTGATATATCTTCCCATGCAAACACTGTCCTTCTAGACAAGTAATTTCATAAGGTGGAAAAGGCAGAGGTGTCTGTCTTCCCCTCTTTTATCCTCCCCCATACCTCGAAACAAGTAGCTAGTATCTTCAAGAATTTCCAAATCATTTGGTGATTCCCACCTGAAAAGAAATCGGAATGAATTTGTCTTGCCGTGTAGGATCTGGATACACTCTGGACAGGCCTAGGAGAAAAACAAATCTGTTATGAAGGAATGTAATGGGGCTTTTGGTATACATTAGGTGAATATGTGAAGAGACAAGCAGCTACTTTTTTGGGAGCAACTGAGTGCTGACCAATAGACCCTTTTTGCCAGATTTTACTAGGATTCCTGATACCTATAGCTGTTAGCAACACTACCAGTTTGCTGGAATGGAATAATGAGTTCGAAGAGCCAATGACCAGCAGATCAGATGTGAGAGTTTGTAGTAACCTTTGTATGTCAGGGTCAGAAAAGGAAAAAAAAAAAGACTGTGACTGAACACTCAGAATTACTTTGTGCAAAATTATCAATTTAAATACCTGTCATAAGAGAATACAGACTCTTGTCTACATTTCTGCCATACCTAATGAGGAAATAGTGTCACATTTCAAGTATTCACCTGACCCACCCGAGCTCTGAGTCCACTTCATATTACATTCATGTTCAAACATTCTTGAATAGGCAAATAAGACACAGTTATGTATTAAGAAACTACCTACATTTAGATCATGTAAGGAAATGAATACTTAGGCTTTTCTCCAAATAATAGATCTAGTTCCACATCCTCATTGTTAGTATTTTCTTTCACTTTAATGGACTTTTTAGGTAGGCTCACTTTTAATGATGATAAACACGTGTTGAGCAGTTGGGAGGGCTAGACAGCGAGATACCTCAGCATGGGAACGTTGCACAAGCACAGAGCACAGCATGTGACAGGTGTTAGCAATCCATGGACAGATAGCTTCAGATAAACACTTTCTGAGTAGCTTTACGAGTTTACGTTTCAGTTTGCTTTGCAAAGAATTAGAATTTTACTTCCGGAGACTGCATTTAAAAAGCCTATTAATGACAAGATTAAATGAGTTTAGAGTAGATTAGATTAGATAGGATTAAATAAGATTAGATTAGATTAGATTAGATTAGATTAGATTAGATTAGATTAGATTAGATTAGACCTGCTGCTCACGGATGCAGATGAGCTCTTTAAGGGAGGTGAAGTTCACAGGCAGGCTGGGCTGTGTCCGGGACCGGCCGCTGGGCCGGGGGGACGGGATTCTGTTCCGGACGGACTGGGTTGGGCTCCGGGAGCGGGGCAGGGGCAGGGGCAGGGCTGTTCGACCCCCGGGCCCCGGCCCCCCCGCCCTGCGGCTCTCCGGCATCCCCCGCCCAGCCCGGTGAGCCCCGCTGGGCCCGGGGTTCTGACCTGAGCCCGCTCCGCCTCCTCCGGCCGCGCCTCGCCCGTGTGCGCCAGAGAGGCGCTGCGAGGGCTGCGATGAACACGTTTGAGGAAACGGTCTGGTCCCAGCGGGCAGGGTGTCAGACCTGCAAACCTCCGACAGAAAAAGCGATGGCAGGGCTCAAGCCGCCCGTGTGTCCCGGTGCAGCAGTTTCCCTGGACAGCGTTCTCCAGGGGCTTTCCAAAGATCACCTGCTGTTTAACCCGCGCTCCCCGTTGTCCTAAACACAGCTGTGTTCACACCGGATTGTTAGGCTTTCTCGACATCTTCTTTCACTGGCATGAGCATAACCTCACTGACAGTTACGGTTTCACGTGAAATATTTAGGAAGCCGTTTCCACTATGGTATGATGGCCTTTTGTTTGGGAGAAAAAAAAAATTAAGGGCCCACCTTTCTCCCATGCTCCAAGTGCTTGATGGAGAGATGGACTCCAATCATAATATTCAGGTATAGCCACATGCTGTGATTATGATGCCACATACATGTACAAACAACATGATCGCCAATCTTTATGCTGCCATCACTTTAAAAAACAAAGTTTTCTTTGTACCATAAGCCCCTGAAAGGTATACTTTGGGGAATTAGCATCCCGTTTTCTACAAAAACCATTGCTCACCAACTGTTAGTTAATAACATTAAGTTTTTCTCCCCTTAGAATGATAGAATCATTTAGAGTGGAGAAGATCTTTAAGACTGAGTCCAGCCATAAACCTGCCATAAATACCACCAAGTCCTCCACTAAAACATGTCCCAAATCACCACATATATGGTCTTGGAAATACCTCCAGAGACAGCAACTCAACCACAGACTTCCCTGGAGAGCCTGTTCCAGGGCTTGACAGCCCTTTCAGTGATGAAATTTTTCCTAATATCCAATCTAAACCATCCCTGGTGCAACTTGATTCTGTCTCCTGTCATCCTATAATTTCTTATTTGGAAAAAGAGCCCTACACCTGCCTTACTCAATAGTTACGGAGAGAGACATAAGATCTTCCTAAATCTCCTTTTCTCCATGCTGAACAGCCCCGGCTCCCTCACCCCCTCATCAGACTTGCTCTCAAGACCTTTAAACAGTTTCATTGCTCTTCTTCGGACTCTCTTCCTCAGGTTTAACATACAGATTCAAAGCTATTCGTTCTTATGTCTAAACTGTAAAAATCAAGAAATCAGAGCATGTAATATCTTGATTTTTCCATATTCTATACCCTGGCTATTTTCATTTTAAACTCTTTTCCCCTTTGACAGATTACCTTTTCTTTACATCTCGTGCTCACAGGTTTGAGTCGAATCAGAGCCACCTCTTTTGAAGCTGCAGACCACACACCTTCAACCAGTATAAATAGATAATATATTTTTAAGCTGCAGACCAGGGTGTTAATAATTGACTAAGCTGTCAGTAAAACACCACAGCTCCTTTTGACACATAAGACTTTTCTGCACTGTAAGAATTCCTGCTCTGCCTGAAGCTTTGGCATTCCATGGCTCATTCTAAATGCTCCTTGTCTTGCTGAAACTTGATAACAATTAAGTTTATTGATCACAGTGCTTCATTCTGTATTCTGAAGTGATGCAATCATGAGATAAGCACTTTCCTCCCATCTTTTACACCCTTTTCACTTGGATTTTTCAGTTTTTATAACCTCTTTCCAGGTAATAAGGGATCCTATTTATATGATTGCTCTCATTCAAATAAATCTTTTTTTTTTTCAGTGTCTTCTGGTTACTTGAAAAGTGACTATAGAGTATGCTTTTAAAAACAATCTAAAAGTTTGAACTGTTAAATTACAACTGAGCTTTAATATTTAGTATATATAAATTAACTCAAAGGACTAACTGTAACCAGCCAGAATTTATATGTTTTGTCTTGCAAAGCAATTATGTCCAGCGACTTACAAACAAATAGGTATGATCTGAAAAACCTGAAACATTTTGTGCCTTGAAGTAATCTTAGGTAGTAAGTAGTGGCAAAAGCATGAAAGACCAAACAGAGGCATCCGTATTGTGAACAATCAGATTAATGGAATGAGATACCAGGCTAGGAACTGTAAGAGGTAATTATATATTATTCATTCACACACTTGGTGTGGAGAGGGAGTATCTTAATTTTAGTATAATAGAAGATAATTCCATGTGCTGGTTTCCAGTAGGATTTTTTAAAACTTACAGACATTTACTTCTTAAACAATAATGTACCTTTGGTTCCTGAATAGTAACCTTGAATCCTGGTTTTCCCAACAGGTTTGAATTTGATGCAGAATTCTTTAAAAATTACTGTAAACAGGATGAATAGTCTAAAAGAATATTTTTATTTCCTTCTCTAAAAAGTAAAACTTCATAGGCTAATTTGATGTATATATTTGGAATGAGTCTATACTGTGATGCAAATCTGTTTCTCTTCCATACCGTTGATATTTAAAGATGTTGTTATATGTTTGGTACTTTTCATGTCATAAAGTAATAAAAATTTTGATGAAGGGTGAAATTTAGCTGTCTCTGACCAAATGAAAATGTGATATATGTAGATGCAACATGTTACATAGTTCAAACAGTTTGAAAGTGCAGTTCCCTTTGTCACTTAGGTATGCAAGGGAAGGAAACCAGTCGTACGTGCAAATTGTGTTTGTTGAGACTGTAGAGGAAGACTAACAGAATTTTAGAATACCTAAATTTTCAGTGGTGGATTCCAGATGTGATATGAATTTATTTTATTTCTATGTTCTCAAGTCAAGCTTCCAGCTAAAAAAATATAAAATAAATCTGATTAACTTGGTGCCTTCACATAAAAGAGAAAATGTAACTTATGTATAGCCAAATTGCTCAGAGTATAGACAGGATAACTGGTTTATAAGGGTGGACAAATTTCTCAGCTGAGAGTTTGTTGTATTTTGATAGTATAAAGTCCAACCTCATGCCTTATAACAATCATCATTGTAAAGTGGACAAAATCACAGGCTTAGTGATGGTGAAAACTGTTATCTTCCATTTTCTGATTGGTAAATTGCTCTTGGATCATGTAAAGATTTTTGTATGGTCCTCACCCGAGGCCATGGTTAATGCACATGGGTATCAAAGGTCTCAATAGCAAATTCCTGTACATCTGCACCTGGATGGTGCATGTGCAGATGCATTTCAAGTGCATTTGCATTTCCAGGCCAAACTGATTCTTTTACCCTTCCCGTCCGTCTCACCTTGTCCCTGCCCTTTCTCTTTCACACTCCCCTTTCTTTATCCCTTTACCTTTAGCCTTCCCTTACCTTCCCCTGATGGATCTTCTAGATCCTGGCCAGGCAGTGGAACAGTTATTGTATTGTTATTGCTATCTTGGTTTTGTTTGTCTGTGGTGGGTTTTTTTTGCTTTGTTTTTTTGGTGGTTGGTTTTGGTTGTTTTTTTTTTTTTGGTTGTTTGTTTTGAGTTTTTTGTAACTGAGAAAGTTACCTCATCATGCATCATGAAGCAGTAGAAGAGCATTTTGCAGTATTTGGAAGCAGTTACTCTAATCTAATGGAGGTGGGTGTGATTGACAGTGAGGAATGTTTTCTGGGAGCACTTAATGTTTATAAAATTACATAAAGAAGGGTGGCGTAAGCTGAAAGATATGTCAAGTGAAATTTAGAGTGACATGGATGTCAGTACTTTGCATTGTCTTGACAAAGTGCCATTTATGCAATCTTTTTCTGCACTGAAATCAGGATGGCGGAAGTCTCAACATGCATCACCAAACCCAAGCTCCAAAGACAAGTATTGGTAGCTGTCGAAGCATAAAGGTATGGTGAATGTAAGTGCAGTCAGGGAAGTGATAGCAGATGTGTGTGCTCATAAAAGAGGACTTGAGACAAAAAAAAGTATTTTGATGTATGTTGATGATAGTTTTATGATAATGGCAAGTAATCAAGAGGTTCAAGTAGCATTGGTAAATTCTGCATTTTGCATCCAGGTTTTCATTCTTCTATGAGAGACAAAATAAATATGAGTAAACCTTCACATTTTTCAAGAGTAACTTGGTCCCTGTGTATAAGCTGTGAGGGAAGGAGCAACACACCATTCTTCCTTCTGCCTTTTTCCTTCAGTTTTAAACTCAGTACATTCAACAGGCTGGTTCTCACTTTCAAAAAAGAAAATAGAGATTTTCACACTTTAGTTATAGCCATTGGGTTTTATTATTTAGGGAACTTTGCATTTGGCTTAACAAACAGGTATGACTTAATGAAACAGAACAATACAACAGTGTTACTTGCACACAGGTTTTTGAGAAAGGCTTGGATTGGGTGACATTTTCCTAAATGAAGATTGCTAATAAACAATATTTTATATGCATGCCAAATCTGGAATACAAGAACAGATGCATTTGCAGGTGTTTGTTGGAGAAAAGTGTGTGATTCTTTTCTCCCTGAAGTTTGTGCATAAAGTGTGCAAGAAAAATAATGCCAGAAAAGGGAATCAAAAAAGGCAATCAAAATCTAGTTTTCCATCTGAAATATTATTTCTATTTTGTGCATTTTCAGAGTTCAAAGTATATGCTGAAATAGCTGTAAAAAAGACTTAACTCTAGAAAACAGATGAAACTATTTCTTTTGCCTCAAAGGACCTTTCCTTTGGAAAATACTATCTCAAGATCAAGCCTGTTTTTAAGGTTCAAAAATAACTTAGTTGCTAGCAAATACAGAGAATTACAATTAACTCTGAGATAAATGCAGGCTCTAAGATGCAGTTGATGAGGAGATGGATCCAAAGGGTCGGAAGTACCTGAAGCACTGTGCTTAGAGAAAGGCCACGCAGCAACACTAGCAAGTGTTTCCCTGACTAGTACTTGGTTTATATCTATAAAGGCTTCTGCTGGAATATGAGGCTGGCTTAATCTTGTATGATTATCTCCAGTCAGTACACTGCAATTGTGTGTGGAATTCTTTGGCGTGCATACCAATGAAAATAAGTACAATGTGCCAAAAGCAATTGGGAGGTCTGTGATTGTCTCCTTTTTTTCTCCGTCTACCAGATGAGTGAGCTGATGGGAAAGTGAGCTAAAGAAATTCTTACCTTTTCCCACGTACTCTGTGTGAGGCAGGCACCACTCTCAGGATCGCTGTTTGCTCCTCTTTAAGGCAGAGAGATCCTGAAGCTTAGCAGCTGCTTAGAGATGATTGCTTCCTGAACAGGTGCTCTTCATGCTCTGTGCTTCCACATGAATAACACCATCCACCCCTTTATATTTTACACCAGAAATGATAAATATAGAAACACATTTTGGCATACTTTGTGTGCTGTAAAATATTCTGGGAGACACAACCCTGGGTCACTCTGCTTCCTGTGGTCCATTTTCTGGACTTTAAAACAGGACTCTTCAAACTTAGCAGACCATTACAGTGCCGGACCAAGCTCAGTCTTCTGTGAAACACCTGTAAGGCTGAGCATATGAGGAGTGTCTAATCGAGCTGGGGTTGTTTCGTCTGAAGAAAAGGAAGCTCAGGGGTACCTCATTGCTCTCTACAACTGCCTGAAAGGAGGCTGTAGCCAGGTGGGGGTCAGTCTCTCCTCCCAGGCAACCAGTGACAGGACAAGAGGGCATAGCTTCAAGCTGAGCCATTGGAGATTTGGGTTGGACATCAGGAGGAAGTTATTCCTTGAAAGAGTTGTTAAATGTTGGAATGGAGTGCCCAGGGAGGTGGTGGAGTCACCATCCCTGAAGGTGTTCAGGAAACAACTGGACATGGCACTTAGTCCTATGGTCCTTTCCACCCTAAATGATTCTGTGATTCTGTGACTCATTGCTCTCATTTGGATGCAAAGAGCATTAGGAGATGCCATAAATGTGAAACATTACAAACAAACTTGTAAACAATCTCGATAAAGTATTATGTTATTTGGACTTACCTATGATTAATTTCTCAGTGTGATGAAACAATAAAGTAATTGGAAATAGGTGTTAAAAAATCATGTGTATGTCAAATGAGAGGAAAAATAATGGGTATGTGTTACTCTGACTTTGCAGTGTTCAGTGTTTTCTTGTTAGACTTTCTCTCTCATGGCCATGACTTGTTTTCTCTCTATTATCTATGTTTTCTTAAATTGTAAGTGTGTTTACGAATTCTACTATACTGGATAGAGAAATATGATTAACAAATAATTTGACCAAGTGGATTATAGGAGGTGGTGATTTCTACCTCCAATCCACGGTGATGTGTGAAAACATATAAATAAAGTCGGAGGGCTCTGCCCTCTCTCTTCCTGCTCTCTCTCCTGCTGTGTCTGTGTGTTCTTTGTGTGGCTCTCCTTCAGGCCCTCGGCCTAGCAGGCCTGCCTGGAGAGTGCCATAGGTATGTTAATACATAAATGATATTAGGAAAGTTGTGTGAAACTATTCAAAGTGTGTATTGTTTGTCATGCAGAAAAAAGCCATATATATGTGTTACCTTTGAAAGCAGAATCTCGTTGAAGTGAACTTTAACTTGACATGTCATTGGTCCTCTTTTGCTGACAGTGTAAGTGGCAATACAGTTTTTTTAGTAAGTTGATGGTGAGAGTTGGTGGTTATAAACATTCGGTAACAACCTGAGCCTAGACCGTATACTTTTGGACAAAATAAAAGACATGGATAATGAACTACTTTAAAACTTTCAGAGTTTTTTCCCTTGCAAATGTTTTCAGCATTTGTTTTTGGGCTTGCCACCAGGTCTGTGCCTGGGAATCTTGTGACTCTGCATAACCCATCTGTTCATTCTCTCTTTGATCCTTGGAACATGAAATGGAACAAGTTTTTCTGGTCAAATTAGTTCAAGGTAATCAGCCTGTGTATCAGATTATTCAATGTCTGTTCCACTGCCTAGATGAGGAGACAGTTCATTCTGCAGGTTCCCAAAAAAACCCCAGAGACAGCAAAAAGTTGCAGTCAGGGAAGAGCTGTGATTCTTTGTGTTCTTTGCTTTTCCTTATTAACATTTCCAGAAAAAACTTTTTCAGTCCTTCACCTGTCCTCTGTTGCTCAGTGTCTCTGGTTTAGTGTTCTTTTGCATCTACTTCATACATGGTCCAAAAAGAAGCAGGATGTGGAAGTGCACATTCTCGTAAGCTCAAGCAGGAGAGAAGATAATGGTCAAAGTCATACATTATTGAGACTCTGGTCCTGAACTCTTTGAAGAGTCACAGACTGCTGTGCTCAGCTTCCCTTTGTTGCAGAAGATTGATCTCTGAAATGTACCATGATTATGAGGATAGGACTGTGGAGCACCAGTAAATATAGCTGCTTTTCTGACTAGGACAGAAGCAGCACCCCTAGACCATCTAGTAACTCAGAAGTGGATCACTGTGCACTGCTTGGGGAGGTTAATAGCTATGTCCACTCAATATGGGAAGCATTTTTTCCTGAGTTTGAAAACCACACCCACTCAAATGTTCCTGTGCCAGCTAAAATACACAGCTGTACATGAGGAAAGATGAGCTCTCTCTCTGTCAGTTCTCTTACCGTAAGGGAGCCACATCCTGTTGGGCAGGTAAGCCAAGTCAACCAACTTAAATAAATGTTAGAGAAAAAGATTAGTTAACAAATACAGAGATGTAACTGAGGGATGAGTGGTTATTGGAAAAAAAAAAAGATACGAAGTAAAATACTGCAGATCTAGATTTTGGCTCTAGTTAGTGCACAAGAGACTATTGTTGGAATTACAATGTTCAGAAATGTGACATCTTTGTGAGACCTGACTAGATATCTTATTTTTGCACAGCTTCTAGGTTTTTCAGAGCTCCTGGCCATGCTTAGCCAGCATAAATAGTAGGAGCAAGGCTTCAGTAGGAGTTAAGGTTCTGTCTAGCTGTTGAGTTTTCATTGTTTCTTTCTATGGATGGACACAGTGTGAAGGGCCATTATTTCTTTGGTATTTCAGCTTACTGTGAAAGTGGTTTTCTTGTACACTGTTATCTTTGCCAAGATTTCCATGAAGGATGCAGACATTCTTTGGACTGGTTTTCTACAGGTGCTGCTTATATCATGTATTTTAGATAATCTGTCTCTTGGCTGCAGAAACATGGCAGGATTCCTCAGCTGTGGTGGGAGTTGTATGTTGTCAGTGCAATCTGAAGTATTTATTGCCTTACTCTGAGACACTGACTTTAGAACTGCAGAGCTGCAGGCAGATTTCAGTCTCTTCCTTCTCTGTGAAAACTGGGTTAACTTTGTCTCCCTATGTTCAGAGATCAAAAAGAGACTCCCCGTGACGATAGAATGTAACTGTTTTTACAGAACGTTCTTCTCATCCTTATTCAGCAGTTTATTTTGATTTACAAATATCTCGGTGTCATCACAGCCTGCTTGGAGTGGCCAGCATTATCTGCGATTATGCTACACGTAGCTGTCACCCTCTAGTGTTAGTATGTATTGCAGCAGGGCCATCGAGATTGATACAGGATCTAGAAACTGTTGAATTAACCCGGTAAGAAAGAAGGATCCTGGTGCACTTTGAGAAAGATAGATTTTAAAGGGCACAAAGATTTCTGCATGCTTCTTCTGGAAGGCTGTTGCATCAGTGATGAATGACATTGTGAAAACAACCAGTAAAATTCCCAGTAAATGGTCAGGCCAAATGAAGAGGCAGTACATGGAAAAAAAAAAAAAAAAAAAAAAAAATTCAAAGCCTCAGGTCAGCAGTTTAAGTCTCCTAAGCAGTAAACTCCCTGCCCCAAACTTCCCACTAGTTAATGTGTGGCTGGACCAATGTCAGAGCAAGACTCTTTCAGAGACTCTTCACTGATTTATACAACCAGAATGTGAGATTTATTTAAGCTTAGAATGCTTAGAGAATCAGAAATGTTTGAAATACACAAGTAATTGTTGTTGACATGAATAGCATGAATTAATTGGAGTCTTATTGTTAAAATACAAAGTGAAATTCCTGCATTTACACCTTTTATTTTTCTTTTCTTTTTTAAGGAAGGAAGAGAATTCTTTCCAGATCTGAAATGGAATTTGTCTGTTCTTGTGCCATTCCATAAGCATAGGTCATAGTCTAATGCCTAAATTAGCTCTAAAGTACAAGTAGAAGTAGGTGAATATGTAACTATATAACTGAACCCCCGAATCCCAGAATAACTGACTGGGTAATGTTGAAAGGGAGCACTGGAAGTCATCTAGGCCAACCTCCCTGCTCAAGCAGGTTCCCCTAGAGCACATTACTCAGGATTGTGTCCAGATGATGATATAATTGGTAGGTGAAAAGATAAATAAGATCTTGGAGAAATCCATGAAATTATTAGTTTATAATCTTTATTTTAAATTTTGCATTTTATTAAAATCCTTATTTTTGAAACCCAGGAGCGGCTTTTTAAAGAGGCTTGTGAACATTGGGTTCTGCAAATATTCAGTACAGCTTTTTATATCACAGTGTTGGGAGTGTATGACATTGAAAAAACCCAAACATTATATACCCAGAGAAGAATTGCTGCATGTTTCGTTGATGAACAATTTTTAACATCCCTTGTATTACTAATTGCATTATATGGCATCCCTATGCTATTAAATGCATGTAGGACTGGGTGAAAGTGTTGGTTCTTAATATCTGTTATTTCAAACAAGGTAAAGTACTTATTAAAGTATCAGTAACAGTGGTGTTTTGGAAAACTAGTATTAAAAGTAGTATTAATAGTGATAAGTAAGATGGATCTTAAGAGACATCTGTAGTTCTTAATATCACATTTTTTCATGATGTTAACTAGTATTTAAATTCAGCTAAAGACTGCATGAAGAGATGGTAATTATTATTGTTTAACTTCTAAGAGGAGATATTCTAAGGTACTTTGAAATAGTAAATATTAATTCTGTCTTAGAATGGATGGATTTATGTAAAACTTAAATTTACTTCCATAAATGAGCATTAATATTAGTAGAAATTATTTTAGCATCATGGAATTTACCTGAAATTTATAGGCCGAGGTGGTGTGCTGAATAAACCAAGATGTTTCAGGTGAACCAAGCTG
>VYZT01049570.1:21758-136660 GCA_013400735.1 Pomatostomus ruficeps | reverse complement strand
CTGCCTAACTCAATGTTTGGATGCACTTCAGGAAAACTCCAGTTATCCTCATGGATGTATAGGAACCCAGGGGTCTTGATATAGATGGCTTGAGCAGCACCCCACTGATACCTAAAGCAGCCAAGTGAAGTCACTCACCCAGCTGTCCCTTTTTTGGGAGTGAGAGGAAGAGGAAAGTTTCATCAGGAGCTATATTCACCTCAAGTTTCTGAGAAAGCTATAGAAGAATGCCATGTTCAGCAGGTGGTAGTGATATGGTGTGAGTATAAATGAACACAGTTTTCAGAAAACGGGGAGCTGAAGTCCTGTGTCCATTGCAGGACATATGGTTGCTGAGATACAGAAATGATAAAGGACATAGTAATATGTAGATGGAGAAATTAGACAATCTGCTTATGTCTTTAAAGCAGCGACAAAATTTTGTGCCATGATCTGAACACCCAGGTTCTAAAAAAGCCATTTTTCTCCTTTTGTGATCTAAGGTGATCAAACATAATATTGTTTTGAAGCTTAATGTGCATCACAGCACTTGTGTGCTTGACATATATATATAGAGTTTACATATTTCTTTCCAACCATTAAAAAACCCCCAGCACTTTCAACACCTCTTCTAATTTATTCTTCTTATTCTTATTGTTATTATTATTGATTTAATCTTGTCATTTTATAAACCAGTTCTTCAGTAATGTTGGTCATGTACAAACTGATAGTCCCTGACATGAGTGACTTATATTTTAATTGGATGGTTCCTGTCTTGCGAAAAATATTATATTTATGCTCCAACATCACCATCCTTCTTTTAGCTCACCAGTAACATCCTACTAAGACATGCCAAAATGATTTTCAAATAGTGCTGAATCAGCCATTCCTCTTCAGCAGCCATTCTTGCAGCAGAACCCAACCTGCACAATGCCAGCAGCCTGCCTTTCTTCCCCCACGATTTGAAAGAAGGTCACACAGGTTAGGACAAGCCCTCTGCCTCTTTACACAAAGTGGAAGCAACCAAAACCACATTGAACACCAAAGTGAAAGCAGAAAAATCCAAGCAAGGAGGAGTTAAGTGATGGGAGAGACTGCAGTTGGTGTTCACTGAAACTTCTGCTTGAAGAGGGAAAATTGATGTTAGATTCGGCTTGTACCTTAATCCAGTGAAAACAGCATTTAGCCTGTATGAATGCAGAAAGGAGAGGTTCTTGTGTTCTGGAAACCTTTCATAAAGAAATTTATGCCCTTGAAAATAAATTATGTCCTTTGATATCGACCTCTTTCCATTGCAGATGGCGGCAAGCCCTCCTTGTTTTGTGTTCTGTAACAGAACTCAATTACATGTAAGGAAAATAGATCTGTTTTCAAAATTAAATGTATTATCTGTAATAAGAAGCTTTCTGTTCTTTGAGTATAGAAAGATAATAGATTCTTCTAATGTCCTGTCCCTTGCTGAGGCCACAGTCTAGTAGTGTTGTCTGGTTGGGGCAGAACAAAAGGTTAAGCTTTCCTCAGTGTCTCTCTGTTCTTGTGTAGAGACCAGAAATTGCTGCTGCTTTTGGATGAAAATGTTGCGAATGAGGTTTTGCCAGGGGACAGATCTTAACTTAAGCCTAATCTTGAGAATGGAGGATCTGCTGCCCTGTTTTGCCTCCTCAAAACTTGTTTTACAATCTTCTTATAACAAGAATTTAATTTTGAAAGGTTTTTCTGAGTACATTGTCATGCTCTTTGTTCTTAATTCATTGTATTATTTATTCCTAATTTGCTTCGTCTGTCTTGCCATGAATCAGGAATTACCATGGCACCAATCTGTGTGGTCCTGGTTATAAAGACAGGAATGTGATTAGGTATTGTCCCTGTGATATGTGTAATGCTGTATTAAGCATCTCAAAGAAATGTATTAATCTTAACTGGTTGAAACAATGGTTCAGCCACATTGTCTATCAATGCAACTTTGCTACATTTTTAAATAAAAAAACAAAGATACCTGATTTTAGCAGTGCTTTTGTTAGCCATGCAATCATGATGCTAATTTGAAGCCGATTATAACCTTTTATTGCTTTAACAAGAGCTGAAATTTGCTGACCAAAAAAGGATGTTTTTTCACCTGTAGGGCTGACCTGGTCAAGAAAAGAAATAAATGGAAAGATGGACCCAGTGCAAACATTTATCATGTCCTCAAATGACACCTTGACTTTTCCTATACCAAAAGTTTCCTAACCTTCATATATACCAGTATTTAGCAAGTTAAATATTTAATCTTTCAATTGTGGAAGAACATGGGGTATAGCAAGTATAACTCATCCCACTCAAAGTTGCTGAAAGTTATCTGCTGCAAAGGATTAGCTGCTGTATTCAACAATAACGAAGCTCTTGTTTTCAAATGAAGAGGTTAATTGGCTTTGTACAAAATATGCTTATATAGCACGTATGGCTAATATTGGTTTTGTGAAGGCTCACTGCGAAGGAATCTAAACTTGTCTTTTATTACCATTTTTACAATAATCTGTCCTTGACCAATAATTATACTCACAGAGCCCATGTTAGCATGTCATTACAACTGCTTAACTCGACATTGGCAACATCAGTGGTTCTCTTGTTGCACTCCAATGTTGTTTCCAGGAGTAGGCCTTTGAGTTGCTTCTTCCTTTTCTGTTTGGTTTTTTTTTTTTTTGTCACTAGTGTCATGGCAGCAGTGATGATCTTCCACTTGCTTACACTGTAAGCACAACAGACTGTGAACAGGGTTCTAATTCTCGTTGATATAAAAAGTTTTTGCATTGGTTTAAGAAAGATGTGTGTGTCTCATTATGTACCCATGTAAATCTAAATAAAGATACACATTATATGTCTGCTTGCCAACTGAGAAACATGCACTTGCAACTTCTATTTAATATTTCATGGCTACACATACATGATATGATCCTTTTGGCAAAGATTTTAACAGTTTTGACTCTGAGATGGTGGTCTCTGCCTATATGGGT
Source organism: Pomatostomus ruficeps (assembly GCA_013400735.1). Lineage (NCBI taxonomy): Eukaryota > Metazoa > Chordata > Aves > Passeriformes > Timaliidae > Pomatostomus > Pomatostomus ruficeps. The sequence continues at coordinate 133,688 of VYZT01049570.1, read as the reverse complement.
TCTCTTTCTACCATAGCTCTCTGCAGGCACAAAAAAGCTTGGCTTGACAGAGGGTTAGCTATACTTGTCGGAAAAATTATCCTAGAATTTGTCCATGGCAATAAAATTAACTATGTTTACAAAAATACATCTCTCTCATGGCAATTTTATCACTGACCAAGGATCTTTCTGATTCTACGTATTCTATTCCCACTGTTGCTGGTAACTCAAGAATTTTGAGAAATTCTAGTATAATGAAATTTTTCTTGACTCTCTAACTCTTCTATTTTTGTTCCTAATTTTCATCTTAATTGTGATAGGTTTTAGGTTTCCCTAATTAATGTGCTATTATGTCTCATCCAACTACTTTGCTAGATTACCTCTTAGATGAATTCTTAATGAGAAGCTCGGTGATACTTTTTTATTTTATTGTTTTTAATTCATTTCAGATAATGTTAGGTTGCTGATGGTAAATAATGTAGATTTTCTCAAGTTTGTCTCCAGTGCCATATGATGAATAGTAACGAAGTGTTAATTTTATTTTCTCTATACATAACTGTATTACTGGAAAAATCTCAAAAAAAATGTAAAACCTCATTTAGGCAGTTGAAGAATGAGCAACATCAGAGTTCTTCAAGCATTAGATATGTCACTGGTGATAATTATCCCGTTCTTTCATAGTCCATGAAACTTTCAGGGCAACCTCCACACATGTCATATAAAAGTCACAGGCATTGTGAAACTCTATCTTGGGCAAACAATGGGCCAGATCCTCAGCATACTGAGATTTCTCACAGCTCCATCCATGCTAATGAAGCTTTACAGTTCACAGCAGCCACAGGTCTGGCCCACTGCTTCCAGCATGATGATATTTCACAGTTATTAGATTTTATAGAATTAGCTATTCTAATTTTAGCTTCTTGTGTACCTAGAGTCATCCCTCCAACACAAAAAAAGGAAGGAAAGAAGGGATTAAAAATATTTAAGCAGTGAGTGCTGTAGGGTAGGCAATAATGCTTAATAGTCACTGCTCCTGCAGGTTCCATCCCAGGTTAGTAGGGAAGTGTGATTCTAAGTACTCTGTTCCTACTGTTGGTAACTCAGGAGTTTTGAGGAAATGACCAAGTTTTCTAGATATTGTTGGAAACATCTTTACAACAATCTTGCTCTCTGACTTGCTGTGTGGTTGTGTTTCAAGGGCAACTCAGACTGTATAAACAGAGAGGGCAGCCAAAACCACTTTCTTCAGTCAGTCACAGTGTGGACAGGGTTTAAGGATGTATGTGTGGATATGACATAAGCACCCTGTTCTTCCTTCAGGCAAAACTCCAGTCAGGTAGATGTCTGTCCTATGCTTACTTACAGTCAGGACCTGTGTAGGCTGGTTAAAGTTCAAGATTTCTCTCTCATGTAAGGCCAGAATTATTTTTATGGCATGAATTTCCTTTTAAAACCGTCTTGGAAAAAAGTAAGGACTCGATCCAAGTTTTTCCTCCAAGTGTATCCTGTCAACAAAGACCCTGAAGTTCAACGGTATAAGGACTGAGAGACACTAGGTCAATAAAAAATATATTAGCAAGCAACTCAACTGGCTAAGTTGATCCTTTAAAAAAATTCTTTGCTCTTAGTAAGAAGTACATTATTTCTAAATAAATTAGAACCAGAACACAAAGGGATATTTACTGCTACATAAAAGAAGGAAATGAACTGAAAGGGCAATACGCTATACTAGGACTATTTGAATATATGCATTTTTAATGACAGTTCTAAACCAGCAACTGTTCAATTAAATACAATCTGTCATGGTGGGGAGAGAAGGAGGCAATCATGCTAAAGAAAGACATTTCATGACGAATGGTAACTTATCACTGACTTAAAACGTGTGTGTGTGGTGTTTAAATAACATTAGACAATTACAGAAATTTAAAAATTATGAGCTTGTAAGTGGATTTTCTTCCTATTATTCCCTCCTTTTTAGGCAGTTTCTGCAGTGCAGAACACACATTTTCCTTTATTTGCCCTTTCAATTCTTGGAGAATATTTGTCTTTGTGGAAGTTAAGCAATAAAGTTATATTTGCTTACAGTTCGCCAATAATTCCAGTTGAGAGCAACTCCTCTGCTATTCAGATATTTGGGACTTAAAGGTTTTTAACCTGTTCAAAACTCCATCTGCACTGCACGTTTGTGCAGCATTAGACTGCATAGTGCAGAACACTTTCTTCACACCTTGTGGGCAGTTAGTACTCTCCGTATAAACAATGTTTTTCACACAAAGAAGTCAAAGGCATTTCAAAAAGACATTGCAATCTAAAAATCACCAAGTGAAGTTTAAAGAAGAAAAGATAACAAGGAGTGTAGGGGTAAAAATAAAAGGCCATGATATTCCTAAGAGCTAAGGGCATCATGTATCTCAAGGAGGATTATATTATAGGTGTCAGAAGTTAAAAATAATTGGCATTCAATTGAAAATGGAAGCCTTTTTATGGGCATATTCTTGTAAGTACACAACAGTAAAACCCCATTATACATACTTATAATTTTTCTGCAATTTGGAATGTGTGTATCATTAGCAAAACCAGCCAGCTTAATCACATTAGACCAAAGCTTTTGGGGAACATTTAAGTCTTCATATCTCTCAAGTGTCCTGATTTAATTGGGACATCCTGAACTTTCATAGTAAATCAGAATTTCAGCTGTCCTCGAACCAGCAGGCAAATTCTCACTTTACCTTATTCTCCCCCTACACTGGCACTTTCCAAAGAGTAAACAGCGGTCTGATAAGACATGGACACAGACATATCAGATGTCATTCTATTTAAATACAAAAGCATTTTAAGGTTGGTTACTTGGACAGAACTGCTTGTGCATATAAATTGCCAGCTCCAGTGGATTAAAAGCAAGAAAAATACTGTTTGGATTAATATATATGCAATTCAATTACACTTTCACTTTAAAACTACTCTAGGAGCTTCTGTTTCCCATGCTTTGTGCTTGGAAACAGTGCTGATTTAACATGCCAAGTCCATTTACTTCTTGTCTAATTTCAATGATTATTTGTATGAAACTTACTGAGAATTTTTGATTGACTTTTTTTTCATTAGAAAGTGCCTAGTCATAGAAATTTTTGCCAAGAAGTATCTGTTTCAATGACAGCTTATTCAGGAAATGTTTCTCAGTTTATGGTGGGGAAGAACATTTGGTCAAGAGTAGGAATAGAGCTTAGAGCAACCAAAAGCACACCAGAATGTGAAACCTTACCACGCCAAGCATTCCATTCTAAGGTTTCTTATATTTAAATGAGGACTTTCATGTTACTGGCAGTTTTGAGGTGTTTCTTGTCATTTTTCTATGGAATATCATTTGAATACAGTCTTAAAATACACATACACATATAAAAATTTATCTTTAGGAAGAGGAATCCATTTTACATGCAGCTTCTGATGATTTTTAGCTGTGACATTGACTTGTGTTTTCAATGGAAGCCCCTGTGGTTGAGTACTGTCACCTTTTAACCATGTGCCCCTTGGCAAAGAGCACTTACAAACCCTGAACATGGAAATTCAACTTCGGTACAACACAAGCAGTAGAAGATGTGAAGTACAAAGTGGAGTAGCAACAAATAGTAATAAATAAATATAGGCATTTAGTGTAGAAATGGAACCTAACCAAGGGGGTTCATCCACTGTTAATACAATGAGGATTCTTCCTCCATGAACGTTTCTTGTGACTGATCATATTTCCCTTAAGTTGCACCACATGTGATCATTTTTCAACTGCACCAAGGATCACAGCAGCTTTACTTCTTGCTCCGTGTAAGTAGGAGGAGCTAGAGGAGCTCTGGGAGAGGTGAATTGTGTTTCAGAGGTTTGGGAGGTGCCCACCCCGCTCGGTTTCACTGCAGCATTTGTGCCACCGTTCAGAGCCTGGTGTTGTTTCCAGGCTGCAGAGATGTCACCCCAGGACCAGTCGCTGCTTTCGCTCCAGCTGCAGCACTATGAACATGCACATATCCAGGAGAGCTGGAGCTGCTGCCTATAGGGGGTTGTGCCTCTTTGCAGCCACCTGCAGAGCAGGATGAGCTCCCAGCACGGTCACTGACCCTGGAGGAGGGAGCCTGCCCTGCCCTGTCACAACTTCCAGGAGTGAGGTCCAGTGCACTCCGAGGATGGGACAGGAGAAACAGGGCAGGGAGGAAAGGGGGCACATTTTTGCAGTCCAACCCATTAGTGCAGTAGTTTTAGATGTCCTACAGAATCCTTGAAAGCAGCTTTTTGATAGACCCAGCTGAGTATTTACTGCACGTCTAGGGGTGATTCTGCTGCTGAGAATGCTGATCCCATAGTGGAAGCAGTAGTCGGGACTCTAAATTCCCACCCTGTACATGCTGGCCTTGTTTTTAAGGTGCTGGAACTCAGTCTAAAATATACAGTTTCTACCTCTCAGGAAGTAATTCTTCAGTGGATAAATTATTAAAGCTTCTCAGTTTAGGTGGGGATTTAGGAAGCCTTCTCTAGGCAATGAAGATTCTCCTCTTGATCTGTTTGTAGCTCCATCTGTGGAATTGCATTCTCCCGTTTTCTCAAGTCTACTCTTCTTCTGCCACTTTTACTCTGTGGTAAAATGCTTATACTTGGCTGTTTAACTTTCCTCATAAAACACTTTAAAATTTTTTGTTCAAGATATAAGGCTATATAATTGTTTGTGGGTTTTTTTTAATCATCAGTGATCAACCAGGGAAGTGTAATATTTGTTGTAGATTATATTGCATTTTCTTTTGCTTATCATTCATTTTGTATTAAATATTCAATGTAATGATGCATTTCAGTAATTAGGTTAAAAGTACCACAGGCAACTAACTATATTACATCCATTATAGATGTCTCATTGTATGATCTAAAAGTAGAAATTTGCATCTTTCCTGATGTCCTTCACTGCTTTGTGTATTGCTCCAAAGTGTGAGCCCAAATCACTCATCCTTTTGTTAACTTAAATAATAGTATTTATTTGTCCTGTCTATTAGGATCTGGATAACTTGATTCTTCCTGCCTTTTTCCCTTTTAGCTTTCTCACTTTATTTTTCAGAGTTTTTAAGATAAGTAACACAAGCCATCCTAGTAGCAAAAGTGGTAATTGATATATTTGATCACGGTCTCCTTAGCTTTAGGAAAGCACTGAATATAAGGTTGCATTTTCACCGGGAAGTTAAAAGAACCACAGAACCACCACAATATAAAAAGCTTAGTTTTTCATTGGAATCCCATTTTTTTAGATTTCAGTAGCTAGTCATGGTATTTCTGAACTGTTCAAGATAATGTGGCCCATCCCTGACCATATAGGTGATATTGTATGGCTCCACTTGGAGACATAAGATTGTGCCACCTGGCTCCCAACTATACAAACTATGGTCAATATTCACACTGAAAATCAAAGGAATAGAAGTTTAGGATGCCTACTTTATGTATAAACATTGAACTTACCATTGAATTTAGATTTTTTGATTCAATGAGGATCATTATAGGAAGCAGCATCATCACCCATCAAATCTTACCAGGAAAGCAGAACTAAGTCCTGATCTCCTACAGATCAGTGCCTCTCTTTTTAACACAGTGGATATTAATGGGAATTTGTCTGTCTTTAAAGAATATGCCTTTGGTAAATTTCCTGGCTGGATTTCTGGGGAAGTCTTACAGAAAAAATCTGTGTGATTGTGGCAGTTCTTCACTCTCTGAGCATGATGGTACCGGCTTCATGTGTGCAGTGAATCCTGCCTTTCCTCAGAGAGGGATACTCACTGTCAGCAGCTTAAAAAGCTTCACTTGATCTTAGTAAATGAAATATCTTGTAGGATGCAGTAGGATGAGTCCTCTTAAGGGCAGGGTAGGGAGTATGGAGGGTTTCAGCAAAAAATCCGTGATGTTGATAGAGGGGTTCTTCCTCTTTGTTGGACTTGAATTGTACCTCCAAACCATAGCTGGAATGGATTAATCCTGACCTTTCTTAAAAGCTTGATTGATTTTCTTTATATCAGGAATATGTGTATAGCAAGGAATGGTTATTGCGACAATCTAGTTCCAAAATTGTGGTTTGGGATCAATTAGGAGGTCATGAAGAGTGTCTGGAAGGATATGGCTCAGCACAACTTCCTTGTAAAGCATACTGTCTGTATTCGAAAGGTGTGAGTGCCCTCCTGCTCCCTGGCAATAAAATATCCACTTCACATGGCCTGTGTCAAATAGCTGTTTATTACAGTGGCACTTTCCTCTACTAAACCTGAGACAATCAATCTTTTGGGTTTTAAAAGCCTTCATTTTTTAATTAACATTAGTGCCAATCCACCTGGAAGAAATGTGGAATTTTTCTTGCCATTTAATCTTATACGATGTTCACAGTGTAAAAACCAAACAGCAAGTCCTCTGCAAGTTCTTAGAACACAGGACTTGTCCCTGACCAATACAGTAAGATCAGACTTGAAAATGGACAGAAAGGGATATTACATTCTAAATTTTCTCTTCCATTAGAAAGAAAAAAAATAACCAAACCTAAAGTGTGTGTGGTCGTTTTTTCCCCTCCAAACCAACATTATTTGCACAACTGTGCTGAAAGATATAATTCAGGCAAGTCACATTATTCACAAGCTAGAAATGACACTTCTCCTGAGCACTGTAGGAAGAGCAGGCTTTCATCTACAGCCCACTATTTATTTCTATAATCCACACAAGAAGCAGCCATCACCCAGCTCTGTGAAGAGTGCCTCAGCACTGCATACAAGACACATTGAAAAAGAAGCAATTGCTGCAGCTTTCCCAGGGAATATGCCACCCTTTACAGGACACAATCATGTGATATGATAATGATGCAGATTATCTGAGACAGTCAGTTTAATGTATTCTGTTCATCTCTTTGAGGTGTCAGTCTTTAAAGCTAATGGTGACAGTCAAGTTCAGGTATGTTCTACAGCAAGACTTTATTCAGTCATCCGACCTGAACAACACAAGAGGGAAAGATGCACTATGGACTTGGCACAGCTTCTCAACATCTCTTTCCCTTCCCTAGCTGGGTTCCACCCTTTTGCTGCAAAGCCCTCAGCAAGAAGGAATGCCCTTTGGCCAGAGAGTAAAATTGCAATGAGGAAGCACAGTCCTTGCGAAAGGACATTAAGCATTTGGAATTTGCTGCCAAATCTTGTTTTGAATCTATCTGCTTTAATACAGCATCCATTGAGAAGCAGAATGGTGATCCAAATGTGACCATGTAGATGGGTGCAGATTGCTATTAGTGCCATTCCTGCCATTAGCAAGGATACTCTTCTGGGTTGTTTTTCTCTCCTTGATATCCTTTGAGCTATACCTGCTGGCAGTGTAATTTCATACAACATCACCAATGCAAATACATCTAAATTGAGTGGCACTGACAGTCATGTTTTATTTCAGTAGCTTCTAGAGACACAGAAAGGGATTATCTTGATCTTTTTAGCAAAAACCTGTTAGAAACTTGCAACAAAGATCCTCTTAGTAAATGTTGTTTACATACAATGATTGCACATCTCACAATGCTTCTTTGCCTCACAATGTTTCTGTGTTAAATTAACCTGGATCAGCTGAAGTTTTAATTGCTTCTGATAAGTTACCACTGCTATCACTCAAGCTGATTTTGCCTGCCTTGCTTGTGTCGTTAGCTACCCGAAGATAACAAACTGCAGTGATTTGAATGACCATGCTGGTCATTTTGTATCACATTTGGAAAGCCATGCTACTGAGCATCCCTGATCTTTTTTTAAAAATCTGAAAACAAACAAACAAGCAAACCCATCACATATATACCAGATTTGGGTCTTGCTTACTTTCTGCATTCTTTAAAGAGAATGTAGTGATTGGTAAACTGGGTGCAAAATGAACAAACTATATTTTTGCTTTGGTCTCACCTTAATTGCCTCTGCCTGTGTGCAACATGACACAGGTTTGAGTCATTCAGAACTGTCACTTCTATAATTAAAAAGAACTGTTACCAAAAGAGTAGATTCACTGCTGGGATTGAATTGCAGAGCGTGTTTAATTATCATCCCTTCTTTCTAGTTATTATAACATATTATTAATTCAGTTTCTCAAAATATCCTTTTCATTTACAGCCATTGATGGAATAAAATGTGACACAATTTGTTTTCTTTTGTGCTAAGTAGATGATGTACTCTAACAAGAGCAGGTTGACATGACCTTAGCTGCAGTTATACCACATGATAACTACAATAGGGCCTTATCAGAATCTCCTACTCTTTTATGTGCTTGAAAATTCCAAAAAAGAAATTAATGTGTTTGAGGAGACCCTCTCCCCTGATAACAAAAGAATAAAAATACAAACGCAGTTATGAATTGCTAGATAATATATGTCTGGGATTCTTCCTAGGTGAAGTTTCAAGTAGAAGAAAAAAAAACAAACCAACTTATTAAAAGGAACATGAGAAAGAGTTGCAAGAAGTTGTTTGAGTAATCATATGACTTTCAAACTATGTAGACAATAGTAGACAATAGTATTTGTTTATGGTTTTGCCATTCAGCATTTTTAGTGTGTGTGTGTGTGTTTTGTTTGTTTCATTTTGTTTTCCTTCTTTCTTCCTTTTTTTTTTTTTTTTTACGGTAATGTGCTTTACACGGCCTTTTGAACTGTGACCAATTTGCTGGTTTTTTGAACTTTACCACATAGAACAGTCACACACCATCTCAGCCTATAACTTAACTAATCTGTCATCTGGTGTAAATCAGTAGGACTGTGTTACCATGAAACACAATTTTTTTACCATCCAAAGGGTCTGAGAAGAGAGGTGGATAGACCTAATTTGGAAATGATTTCCTGGCACTGGGCACACAGATAAAATTACTATCTTTACATCCAGACTAACTAATTTTTATTCCCTTTGATGCAGTGGAAGGCTGCACCTTATGGAGATGACAACTCCCAGAAGTAACACCAGCTCTGAGTGCAGCGTTTGAGGAGTTACTCATTGTTAGTTAAGCACTGATGACCTTTTCTGTCCCAAAGATTCTGCACTCAGATGGGTGGATAATTCCAATGTCCTTGAGCACCTGGGGACTGATCTCAGCTAGGGAGCTGACTCTTGGTCCCACTCCACAGACTGATGCTGATATTAGCCATGCCACTGAAAAAGAGAAATAAACACCCAGTGCACCATCCTTCCTTCCTCCCTCCCTCCCTCCCTCCCTCCATTCCTTCATTCCTTCTGTCCTTTTTTTTGGAGTGACAGCTGGAAGCCAAGAAGTATAATACCAGGCAACCATAGGAAATGCTGGAGAGCAGTGGATTCTAATTTTCTTTTGAGATCACAATTTGTTACTGACCTTGTTTTTGACTCTCCACATCTGGGAAAGACCAAGGATTTGAGGCGACTGACTTTAATTTCTTGCCTCTAAAGAAAATAGTGCAATAAGTTGTTTTGTAAAGCTGTTACTAGACTCATTTCCTAATAAAAAGTTTAAGAATATTTATTTTAATCCCCCAAGTTTGGTCTTGAAGAACTTTAAGTATGATGCTCATGACATAGAAAAGGAGGAGCTAAAAAATAGAGTGTTATTATAAGAATTAGTGAGGATTTCCCTCTTTCTTCTGTTATCTGGAGAATATACTCATGAGAGTGCCCTTTTCCATCTGAATACCTGAAACATAGATTTCAGAGTTGTGGAGGTACAATGGAACATGAGAAAGAATGAGAGAATTGTTTAAATAGAAAGTATCAGTGAATACCAAAGCCTACAGGGATTGGCCAGTGAAGCCTCACAGTTCCAGGAGCCCCATGTCCAGAAAGATCAGTTCTACCCTGTTTTTCTGGAATTGACACCAACTAGCACAGAATGTTAACATTCTGTCATGGTCTTCAAAACGGGATGGCTGCAGTTTGGTCAGTGAGGTATGGCAGTCAGTAACACAAATGGTCCCACACCAACCCTCAGGATCTGCTTGGGAATTCTCTGGGACGGTGCCAGGCGGCCCCGAACAAAATCAAGCCACATACAAAGTATTCAACTTCATAAAAAAATGAGTTTCAGTGTCCAGACACTACTTAAATTACTAATCTAGGTACAGTCAAAGAGAATCACTGAATCAAATTACGCATAGGGTTTTTTTGCTTGTGGGTTTGTTTTTTTTTTTTAAAAAAAAATCAAGCATTTTAAATCCACAATGCAGTACTGGTATAACTTTTCAACAGAATAAAAAGGAATTTGGTCATGCTTTGTGATTTTCATGCACAGAAATCCAGTACTTCCTTTTTTGATATAGCAATATAAAGGAAGAAAAGAGAATCCCAGTAAAACTGGCTGTATTTCAGCAAGTGCCTATGCTTTACACACAAATCTATAAAGGAAAGCTGTCATTCCCTAATGTAAAGTCTCTTTATTTTTTTATTATGCACCACTGAGTCTTCATTCATTGTAGAGCATGTAAAGATCACCCTCAAACCTAGGACAGGAAAGTATTTAAGATCTGAGACATCTTACAGGTGGTCTTGAAGACTCAGATGCTTCCTTCATATCTATTAGAATTGAGGTATGCTGTGCATTGCTAGGTTATTGTTGAGCTGCTGTTAGTGATTTACACTGCTCCTGACACTATGCAAGTTATTAAACTATTGAAACAACAACAAAAACAAATAAAAAGGAGCAGTGCCTTAATGTTTATATAATTTTTTGCATTGAATCAACATTTGAGTTAGAAAGGGATGAACGAGAATAAGAGGGAAAAAAATCTTCTAAAGTCCAGAAAATTTTGAATTAGAGATTCTCTTTGGGGATCAAATCTGGTATTAGTATTTAAATGCTAAGAGCTATGTCCTTTTAAACATTCAGTTTTTGTTTTGGTCTTAATGAACTGATGTAATCAGACATACCACTACAGACACTGAGTTCATCCAGGAAACAATTCTTGCTTCCTTCCTTGTGTGTCTGACTGTGCCTGTTCTCATGCTGCCATTGGACTGTCTTTTCTTCATCCACCCTACTTAACTGAAGATTGTTGATATTTTAAATGAACATTTTATATAATTGTCACTTTATATTAAGCCCAGACAAGGTGCAGAGACAACATCCCCTGCCACACCCCAGGCTGTGCACCCACTGCAATGTAAGCCTTGGGGAAAAGTACAGCAGGACTGTTTGGAGATGCTGATGAATGTTATGGAGTGGAAATTCAGTCATAAGAACTAATGACTGTCTCACTGACAGTAAAATTCTGAAATTTAAGAGCATTATTTCAAGTTTATTACAGAAGATCCAAACAATAAATTATTAGCCCTAGTTTTTAGAATGAGCATCTCTCTTCCTGATAAATGAATAGCTCTTTGAGGTTTATGCACCTTTTCATAATCATCATTATAGTAGGGGTCATAAAAAGGGATTCTAGTGTCAGTGTGCTTTAGATGTTAAATATTTATTAAAAAATGCATTGTATAATTTTGTGTACATTCACCTTTTAGGGGAAAAAATGTCATTCGTATATACAGCTTCACTGCCTGTGTCAACTATGGATCACCTACTCTTCCAGTTCATGTGAGCCTGTTTTCCTTTATGTGAAATAAAAATTCTATCCTACAACTGCTGAGGATCAGGCCTGGTCCATTTGATCCATGAAGTAATGAATTTCTTATTGTTCAGGGCTGTATTTGTTTCTGGGTTTGCATCACAGTCTTTGGAACCCTTCATGTTTACCGCTGGCCTCCCTTTTGTTTTCCCTTTAGTCCCAGGCCTTTCAATTCTGCTTCCTGTACTAATACAAGTCTTTATGTGATTGAAAATTAACAATACCAAAGCGGTGCCCTGCCAGAACAGAGCAGATCAATGACCCAGGAGCAGCATGTTCCAGCTCAATGGTGCACAAGTCATTTTAACTTCCACTCTCCAGTGCTCAGCTTCCAAAGGAGTAACCCTTTTGCCTGGTATATTAACTTCTGGAAACTCCTTGTTAATCACTCTATCTGCAGTTCCTGCTCTGAATTTTCTGCTAAGACCTGAGTGCAGCTTTTCATCAAGCTGGACCACTTTTCTTCTGCCTTTCTTTCCATCTCGCCGTGTGCTGTCAGTCAGATCAACAGCACTGCTGTGGTGTTCTGCACACCCGTGCTGGGATATAGTGCTGACAGTCATGTTTGCCTTATGGAAACCAAGATAACTCTTGGAAAATAAGAATTCTAACCGTGTAAGGTGACACCCCTTAACTAACAAGACTAAGCTTACATATAAAGTGGGGAAAGAAAAAAACCCCATACATACAATGTTCTCCAAAACATGAAGAAAAATAGTATCATCAGAGATGATGGTATTGTCAAACCCTTTCTTTGTTGGCCTTTTTAGAAAAAATACAGTATTCAAATCTAATATTAGAAGGATGGAATATCAAAGGAAGTAATCAAAATTATGCATGTAGTCTTTCACTGAGGTTTATTGATGGGGTTAAGTCAGAATGAATCCTAGACTTAAAGGGTGCAGGGTCTTCCCATGGACCACATAGCAGCGTGGCACATGGGTTCGGGAGACTCTTGGTTTGGAGTTATGACTTCCTTTGCAGTTATTCCCGGAGCCTGCCTCCTTTCATCAGGAATTCACTGAGATGGAGGGAGTGCGTGTATGTGTGTGTGTGAATGCAGAAGCAGTTTAACCACTGAGGCAGGAACTTTTCAGCTCAAATATTACAAACCATAATTTTTTTCCTACAAAAAGGAAAGTTATGGATTTAGTCTGGGGAGATGTCTCAACCTTTTTCTCAAGAAAAAAATTTCTTTTTATGATACGAGTGGGATTTATCACGGCAAGAAGGAACAACAGGGGCTCTAGAGAAAGACATAATGCTGTTTCATGGAGGATTTGGATATTTTGAAATTTGATCTTTCTCCAAGTCAGAAAGAAAACAAAAGTGTTTAAGTTTTCATGAAAGAAAAGCAAAACCTGATGCCAGGAAAGTCTGTTAAAGCCCTGACATTCTCCTTCTGAAGCTGATCGACAAGAAATGGGATGGCTTTCCGCCACGTCTTTGCTGAGCTGGAATATTCGTCTCAAGCATTAACAAAATAACAAGATAGGAGAATTCCAAGGGGGAAAAATTGTCTATAGGAATTTATTGACCACAGTGCGAACACAGCTTTTTACTGAAATCACAAGATACTCTTTTCCTCAAGGGAAATTAGAGCTTTTCACACATTCTTCAGTGGGGTGCTGAAAGAGGCAGGAGAAACAGAGGTCTATCACATTTATAAATAGCTGAATTGAAAAAAACAAACCCATCACACAACAACACATAGTTTAGAGACATGTTATCTTTCTTCCACTGTAGTGGCCTCGTTTCCAGCCAGGGATGTTCAGTCGGAATGTCCAGGCAGCACAGTCGAGTCACAGTGTGTGGCACCAGGCTGCAGTTGTTGTCCCATTCCCTGACAGCCTCCCTGCCCTGGGAAAACCTGGTCATATCTGTTGCCACAGCATAAAGTAGCCACATTGTTTGGCCAGGATGGGGATCTTTTCCAAGAGATGTCTGTCAGGATTTCTGTCTGGTTAGAGCAGAGGCCCAGAGAGGAGGGAGCTGTGGGGTCACAGGTGGTGGGGTGCCCATCCTTTACTAACAGCCCCATCCCCCAGCTCCTAGCTGGGCTGGACCAGAGCCCCTGACCAGGGATGGCACCAACCTGGCCATCTCCCTGCCTGAAGGAAGCCTTCCAATGCCCCTGGAAACACCATGGCCTTTGGTGGTTCCTGTGGAGAAACCACAAACCCAACTGAGGACAAAGAAATCCATCATTAGCTTCGGAGCGAGAATAAATAATACTAATAATATGTAAAGAGCATCCACTGGATGTGGAGAGGAACTGTCACTTCACTATGAAGGATGCTCTTGGATATACAAGAACATAATTCACAATAATATCCTTAAAAAGATAGAAAGAATTTAAATGCATGTGTATGCTTGAGTATTTAATGCGCCATGCAGGCATCATATTTCTTTCATATTTTAAACACAAATCATAGCATCTTCTTTAATGGGCAGAGATCCGTGGCAATGATGGATTTTTATGGCAAATAGCACTACTGTGCCATGCTTCTTCATTAAAGCCCTGATTCAGGAAAGCAATTAAACATATGCTTAAATTTAAATATCTGAGTAATCCCCAAACTTTCTGGTGCCGTGCATGTGCTTAATATTCTGTAGATCCATAAGGAATTTGCTTGAAGTGAGTCATTCACACCAAATATAATAGCTCTGTATATACAGGATATCTTGCCCAAAAGAAATGGTTTAAATGTTAGATGTGTTGTTAGCTCTGCATTAGTAATTTTAATTTTCACTCCCTCTTTGATTGTGAAGAATGAATGTGTATGCACACATGAAGTCAAGACCTGAAAAAATGATGAAGGTAAAAAAAAAATAAAGGGACATTGTGAGTTCAGGACATCTATAATAAACTCAAGCTTCATCAGCATTTCTAAGTTTTTTAACCAAGAAATATTGATTCATGTTTATTATATTTTATGGCACTTTACAACAATTTATAACACTTACATTAAGGAATAGATGGGCTGGGATAAAAGCCAGTGAGAGTATGAAAAAGATGAAGTGCTGTCAGGAATAGCAACTTTCAAGTATCAGGTACAGCCCTTGTTTTTGCTCTTTATCTCACCTATTTAATATAGGATGGAATGCTATAATGATTCATTTTAAAATACAAATTCTAGAAAAAGACATACTGTAGAATGGCCACCTAAAGAACATCCTGGAACAGTACTGCTTCAATAAAAAGCCATGTAGAATAAGCTCAAGGTATCTGTAATTAATGAATGTAGCTGTAATAAATACTGTGCTGAACCCAGTTGAAAATGTTCAAGAAATGGTGAGCTTGAGTTCCAAAGACAAACTAACCACTTTAAATTTTTTTTCCACCAGAACTGATCATTTTAGAAAGCAAGGTAAATTAGTTAGAAAACCAGTTTTGTAAACAAAATCCCTTGTTGCTATGTTACCATAGATATTTATACAAAAGAAAGTTTCCCACTGTGAGTCAAAATCTGTTCATTGACATATTCATAAGCCAGGTATAACAAAGAAGCAAATAAAAATATATGGAGTCTCCGCCAGGTGTTTCCTTTACTGTGTGCAATTGCTTAGTCCAGCTGCTCTAGGACCAGCAGCCAGACCCATTCATTTCTGAGCTAAATGCTGAGGATTTCTTCATCTGCCATCCTAGCTCATGGGCATGGTTCAGGTTCTGAAAGTTCTGAACGCTCTGGAAGTGATGAAGGATCACGTGAAACTGAAATACAGATTGAGGCTGCTTTGTGAGCCTCTCCATGGCAAAACAAATTGAAGAACTCCCAAGTTATGGGCAACACTTTAAAAACAGATGCGGCACATCCCTGTCTAATTTTGTGTGCTACCGCTGTTCCCCATGATTCAGTGGAGAATTCCCTCTCTGAGAGAGAGGCACGGTGATAATCCTAAGGTGATTAGGCAGGAAAGACACATATCTGCTGTTACAGTTTGGAACAATAGATTGGTAACTGCAGGTGTTAGAAAAAGCTTGTAAATGGTGGGAGTCCCAATCTGTAGTACATATTGTCCCTCATTTCCCAAGACTGCTGATTTAATTCTTTAACATTCCTTGATATGCCTTCTCTAGGGACACTGGATTTTTCCTTTGAGCTTTGCCTATCTATTTGTCCATTTTCTGTGGACATCTTGTGTTAATTCTTCACCCTTGTACATCTTTCTGGAGGCTTATAGGGAAAAAAAGATGAATGTCGGGCATTTTCCAACGTGGAAAATGCTAAAAATACTGAAGCCTTTTAGGCTTGTTTCCCTGTGGAGAGACCCTATGCTTTACATATTCAAACATATAACAAAATGATAAAGAAATGGTTGTGATCACATGGCTCATGTGATTCATCAGTTTGAAGGCATATATTCTGAGAGAATGATATATTTTCAGTGTCATCAGGCATGAAACAACAGTGAACTGATGTTTTAAATTGTTACAATGATAGAAAATCAGCTGAACACAACAAATGTAAAAAAGGGAAGACACGAGATTCACCAACAGCCATCTGACACAGGGAGCCATGTGAGTTGTCCTTTGACAGTGTCCTTTGTGTTGCTATGATGTCCACCTCTCCATTTTCTCACCTTCCTGTCACCCCTCTACTCATCACTGCAATAATTTTGTCTAGGGAGGGTATTTTATATCTTCTTCTTGCTTGTGATGATGGCTGGCACCTACTCTTCAGCAGGGTGTGTGAGCAAGCATCTATCACACAATCTATAACAGCACAAAGTGCATCTCAATCAGAGACACCTCACACATTTGACACAATCAATCAGCAGCATACAAATTATAAATTATTTGCCTGAATGTATTGCCAAAAACTGTCTTTAAAATTATTATAGCAGTGGAAGTTTGGGTCCTAGTCCTGCAGCCTGATCATCACACCCAGGAGTCTTGCA
The DNA here is from genome assembly GCA_013400735.1 of Pomatostomus ruficeps. Taxonomy (NCBI): domain Eukaryota; kingdom Metazoa; phylum Chordata; class Aves; order Passeriformes; family Timaliidae; genus Pomatostomus; species Pomatostomus ruficeps. The sequence continues at coordinate 117,223 of VYZT01049570.1, read as the reverse complement.
TCTGTTCACGGTTGTATTATTTTTTCTCAGTCACAGCAGTTCAGTGGTCCACCTACACGGAGCAGAATGTAAGACCAGGGCCCAAATTTATGTACCATCTGCCCTTGGTCATGCATGCCAACTTTTATAAAAATCAATCACTTTGTCTCTCTCTGAAGAGCTCCCACATGAAAAATTCCCCCATGTAAGTTTGGAACTTACAATGCAACATTTTTTTTAATGATATGTTTTTACTGGGATTTTTTTATTTTTTGTGTATGTGTGCTGCTGTTCAATATGACATTATTTTGAGTGGAAGATGGCAACTCAGCCTGAGGCATGACAAAATAGTCAGAAACACACCACCTGCTGTGCCCCATTGCTTTAATATTGTACTGTTTTAATAAGAAAATGACCCCAAGTGTTTGGATGACAACTCTAAAATGGACCATAAATATTCCGTACATAAGGAAAAGCTGAAAGCTAAAGTACACTGCCTAATATTGCTATGGTGCAAAAGGGAATAGGAATACATTCATTTTGCCTAAGTATCTAGTAGTGACAGCCACTAACATTTGTTTAGGACAAACACAAAGTGGATGTCTGTTTGTTAATAAATGAAGGAAAAGAAATATGGGTTACTGTGCAAATGGACATTAGAGGAGCATAGATTTTGGTTTGATGTATAAGACACATAAAGAACGCAGCTCTGGGCACTGCTAAGTGATTCTTGCAAAATGCTGAGCCCCTGCTAATTTCAGTAGGAGTAGAGCAAGCTCAGCACCTGGCAAGGATGGGTCTATCTATATTTAAATATGGAATGAACACTCATCCAAGTGGATTCATTTATGATAAGCTGATGCAGCCTAGAAATTACATGTTTGGTTAAATTGGGGTAATCACAAAGAGGGAGATGCTCAAATAGGCAATGGTAATTGGTACAACAATGTCTGTTTCCTCCTTCTGATCTTGTGTCCTCCCTGAGGGTTCTCTCCTAGCCTGCATTAATTAAGAGAAGGCATGTGACATTTCTTACAGCCTTTGACACCAAGATGACCTTTCCCTAGGTTGCTCATGAACCCCTGCTGACATCAAATGTGCTTTTTACTGTACAGGACCCTTTATCCACCAGACATTCATAAAAAATATAGAATAATATTCCTGAACAATTATTAAGATGCACAGAAAAAAGTTATGCTGTTATGACAGATGGCTGAATAGTTCATAGGGAATAACTTGTTTGACTAACAGGAACTTTTATTTCAATGATCCAAGGACCTTTTTTAAAAATTTATTCCCACTTGAAATCATGCATTTGCTTGCTGCAAATAAGTATTGGTCATTAGATTTTTCTCCAGATATCTGACACGAGTGTGTGGCATTGAAACCTGCTGGACAGAAGGCCCAGAGACTTGGATTTTGCTTCCTTGGTGGCTACTGCAACTCTCCTGAATCTAGCTCAACATGAGAAAATAGGTTCACTGTACTGTTACTTTATGCTTTGTCACATTTTTTGAAAAAAAAAAAATTAAAAATATTAATGTCAGGTCTTACAAAACTGTTCCTTAGAACATTCAGGAAAATTAAAACCAGAAAGAGCACAGGTGTAGTTAAGATAGATGAAACATTTCTCTTTTTTCCCAAATACTTACAGAGCAGTTTCCGACATAGTCACCTCTGTTTAATCAGTCACGTTCTCAACACTTTATTAGTCTGAGAGTTTGAAAAAGCATGGTGTTGCACACTGGGAGAAATGCCCCAAACTTTCAACAACCACCAATATTACCAGTGAAAGTTCCATTATTTCACACACACACATACAAAAAAAAATAAAAAGGAAAAAGAAATCCCACAAAAAATCCAACAGCTGAGCAAAAGCAAATGTGCATGTAGCTGCATACCTAAGTACTCCCTCGGAGTATCTGTGTAGCCAGCAAACACAAGGCACTGGCATCTGCTGTGGGAACACGAGGCCTTGGCGTGGGCAAATGGGAAGGGGCCATGTGAGGCCAGAGCTCATGCTGCTGCTGCTGGTGGGTCTTTGTGGGCCACCTTGACTCCAGGTTACCTGTGAACAGTACACACACTGCTTGGCACAGCTTCCCAGTGTGCCAGAGAGTAAAAAAACAACGTGTGGTGAGAGGCATGGAGAGGCAGTACTAAGCTGCCCTGAAGTGTATTCCCTTTGCAGATAGGAGTCTCCTGGCTCCATGTGGAAAATGTGCCTAGTATGGGTGGCATCATGGAGAGAAGCAACAAGAAATACCTGTTGATAAAACAGGACTAAAAGCAGACAGTTGAGACACTGCTTCTGGTTAAATTTGTTTTTAAATCTGTATGTGCTGGCCCCAGCAACAAACAGCTATGCATAGACTGTGGTTGGTTATCCTGGTAAAACTCCTCCCTGCAGTGATTTGCAGGGCTTTTACAGTGCAATTATCCCTCCTTGTCATTCTTGTTTGTGCTAGCTGAGGGTCAAGCCAGCTTTGTGTAAAGCCGGAGAGGAACATGGATACGGCTGGGGTCAGTTCCAGTTCCCAGGGACCTTTTCTGATCCCTGAACTTCTGAGCTCTGCCTTGGAGTCACACTCAGCATAGTTCCTGCAGTGCTGTGGTGCAGAGCCCTAGTGTAAGAGAGCTTCATGCCATGCCATTGGAGGGAGGAGTGGGTGCATTCCAGCCCTTCACAGACATAGAGTACAGGGATGTCCCACTGCCAAGGGACAGAGGTCTCCACTGAAAGCTGGGGTAGCCTTGGGTCACAGTCTGGACTCTTGCCCTCACAAATGGTGGTGCTGAGGGAGGTACCTGAGTCCATGCAGCTAAAAGGTCCCAGTTAGACCAACAGCATCCAAAATGTGACCAGAAAATACCCCCTGTGACCATCTCTATAGATTTTTCCATTCCAGTGTCTTTTCTAAAATAATTTCCCTGTTAGATTCTCTGATACTCAGTTGGACATTGCTGGTGCTGTAAACACTTTCTGGCACATAAGTCAGGCTCTTAGGGAGAGTCAGTGTAACAAAACAGCTCAATCACAGGGGACTGATATCCCTCTTGCAGCGTGCTGCTGTTCCAGCGAATACACCGGCAAAGAAATTTGTATGGGTGGGATTTGCATTGCCCTTTTACCTCTGTTTTCTCCTCTGTGGGCTCTGCTCCTCACCCACAGCATTCCTGCTGTGGGCATCATCCCTCCTCATTGCAGGCCTGCTTGCTTGAATGTAGCTGCTTTATTTGAGCATCATTTCTAGGGATTGTCACTTGCTCCCCATTGTCACTGCTTGCCTTTAATAACTCCAGTACATGCAGACTCTTCTGTGTCAGTGCCTTTTATCCCAAACCACTCCACCTTTTCAGTTGCTGGTTTGTTTCCATTTTTTTGGTTTGTTTCCTTTTTTCTCTTCCAGTACCACATTGCAGGTCACTTGCATTAGGAGAGAACTCCTCTGCTTCTATCACTGCATGGCATAAAGCCAGTTCAGCAAGGCCTTTCTAGATTTGAGCATAGATATCTGGTATCTCCATCTTTTCTGGAAATAACCAGCACAAACAAATTCTCGAAGGAAGTTCTTACTGAGATTTGAGCTGAAAGGCTCCTCTTTGGGCCTATGCATGTTTTGTCAGTACATATTGTCACAAAGAGCCATTGATGAGCCTCATACAGCCACTTGATAACTTATTTTACTATTATCTTCATTCTCAGGAAGTAAAAAAAAAATTGACATGGCTATTTTAAAATTACAGAAAGGTACATGATAAGTGGTTTAAAAGTTTTTTTTTTTTTAATCATGTATAAATTAAAAGCTGCTTAATTTAAGAATATATCCTTGGCTGAGGTACTTTGTGTTGAAAAGTGGTTAGTCAGCATATAAAGTACCATAAGTACTTTTCATAAGAATTTTTATGACATAACAAATTTTTTTTAAATGGTTATTTACACAACATTTCTGATGGCCATTATAGTTTATCAGATCAATAGTCAATGTTCTTAAAAGTCACTTAATTCAGATTTATGTAATCCACATTATAAAAGAGATCAGTTAATGTATATTTACATCAGATAGCTTAATAAGTCCCTTAAGACTGTTAAGGCCCTCTCCTTGCAGCCCTGTGCATTTCTATGAAGTCTTTTGCTTTATTTAAATCCCTTAAAGAAATTTGTGCCACCAAACTTCACTGAGCTGCTGACAAGTCATCTCTGATAATAAGCACTCTTGACAAGTTCTTGAATAGTGAGGGGGGCAGGGTGAGACACAATTTTACCTTTAAGAATTTGTCAGATTGAAAGATGTGGCTTTACAGCTTTTTTGTTTTCTCCTGATTCTACTGTACTGGAGTGCTGGGTTTTCAGTGGTATGGTTTCATGGACTGTGCTTTATTCATCAACTGAATTTTAATTAATGGCAAGAATGCCTACTGCCCAACTAGGTATTCTTTGAAGTTTTAAATTAAAATACCTTAGATATTTGGCTTAATAACAGTTTAGTGCCCTAAAATTACAGACTTCGTGTTTATACTGCAAGCTCTGTCATGCTACCATTGAATAGGCCCATTAGCATGAGTGGAGCAGGATGTTACTTCAAGAAAGATCTTTTTCACAGCAAGAACTTGATGCTAAAATCTGCAGTCATGGGAAAGCAATTCCATTTGATTTTAGTGGGTTTGAGTAGGTGACTAGTGATACTTGTGGGGACACTGCAGGGTCAGGTCTTGTTTTGATTGCTGGTTAAATGTCAACTTTTGTCAACATTTACAGCAGCAGTACTGGGGACCCGTACTTCTTTTTCCTTACAGTAAGGATACTTCTACTCTATCCTGTTATTTGAAATGTTTATTGAGGTCTGAGACTGCAGGCACCTGAGTGTTTCTTTTAGATGTGCAGCAGTCGTGTTTGTTAACATCACGTTGAAATTTTGAATGTACAAAAATGAAGAGGAAAAAACAGGAAAAAAAGAAAAAAGCTTTGGTTTTGCTTGTGGAGTGTTGGGTTTTTCTGTGGTTTTTTTTCATTTTTCTTATTTTGGGGTTTTTTCCCAATAACAACTGTAATTGCCACTGTGGATGAGTCTACAGCAAAGATGTGCACGCACATAGTGGGAAGCAGAATCTCTCACAGCCTCAATGGGGTTTCTGTTCAATTCAAGCTGAAGTGAGCCATGCAGAAAGAGGAAGAGCTGGCTTGTCTCAGCCCAGGCCCCATGTCCTCACAGTTCACGTGGCTCTAGGAATGCTTTGGCTGCAAAATGGGTTTGGTCAGCTGACCTGACTGCAAACAGATTAGGGAAAGGGATGTGTGCAAACAGGGAGAGATGTGAAAGGGGGAAACGGTTCTGTGACTGAGATACCCTTTCTGGGGACTGCTGAGAAAATGGAAGCAAACTGTAAATGCACAGACTGTGGAACAGAAAGACAAGGGAACAGACACTGATTGACCTATAGGGGAAGGCACGTGTAAGAGAAAGACCTTAACTTGCTGTTGGTTCAGAATCTGGGATTACTTCAGAAGCGTTAGGAAATGTAATCGATAAAGTGCACCAGTGCCATATTTTTATGTGTTTGGATATTCCTTGAGGCAAGCTGATGTAAGACACAATTGGAGTTTAGAACCCTTCAAAGGTCATATTTCTGTTTGTTTCGGTTGCCACATGTCCCGGAAGAATGGACTGTAATCCTCGTTTACGCTGGATAAACACAGTTGTGGAGCTTAAAGCCATCTAAACCCTTTAGTTCAGTCCTTCTGCAGGTGTTGCAGGTCCATACCCAGAAGCCCACCAATGAACTGAAGATGTAAAGAGTGGGGTGAAACAGAGTGACACCCCCAAATCAGGTTCAGACTAGACAGCATCTAAGATCCCTTCCTCTTGAGTACAGCCAGGGTGTGCCCTGCAGTAGAAATCTCCCCGGGGAAGTGACTGGAGCTTTAAGAGACAAAAAGAGTTTAAAAAAAAAAAAAAAAGAACAAATCCATGGCTTTGGGAAAAGCTGTCTCCAAGTAGTGTTTGACACTGCTTGGATCCCACACTCTACACAGAGCAACTGTTTCCCCCATAGTCATTTATATAATTATAACCTTGCTTCATCCTTTCACCTTCAGAGTGGGAGGTTTTGTAATTCTTGCTAATTTCAGACAGATCTCCCACCGTTTCATGAGGAACACTTTATATAACACAAGTATTGCTGTGTGGCTAATGTTTTTAAAGCTGTGTTTGAATATTTCATGGTTGGTAGGTTATTTTCTTTCCTTCAGCCATTGAAAGTAAACCAAAGGATTTGTACTGCTCACAGCTAAAATCTGGCCATTTCAGGCAGCAGATGTGACAGGGGCTGGGCCTAATGGGCACTTTACTGGTGGCCAGTGGTCAGTGCTTGAATCAGTGAATTATTAAACAGATGCCAATTGCAACAAAGATAGTGGGACCTGATAGTCACATAAACTTATCCTCAGGTTCAAATATGACATGCTCAGCAAAGGCAGGCTATATGTATGTATACGTCTTTTCGCTTCAAAACAAGGTTTAAGTGCTGATAGTTTTCCAGATTTATTTCTTCTTTAAAACCAGGCTGTGATTTCTTGTCTGGATTTTGACTTCTCCAGCAATTCATTAAAAATTTTGTTTGTCTTCCCTGCTTTGGCAGGACTTTATCAGTGCTTGAATGAAGATGAAATCCAGGAAAACCTTCTTTGTGCTACAAGTTTGCCAGGAGCTTAAACCAGCTTTTCTGGTATGATATCAATAAAACCTGTAATTGGAGAAAAGGTACCCAAAAGGACATTTTTTCATTTTGTGAACAAATAAGAGATGTGAAGAGGTAGGCAGAAAACAGTCAAGTGCACTATGAGTCACTGCAGGGGTGCAAACAAAATTCCTTAATGACAGAGTTCTCACTGACAAATTCTGTTTGTTTTTGCCTCTAGAGCTGTCTGTGCTAATGACAAGCAACTCTGCTTGGAACTTATTTGCATGAAGTATTGTACAGTGCACACTGTGCATGAGTGGATGAAAGAAAGGAGGCAAGGCCACCCTGGGACTGTATCCCCATGACAACCCCACTTAATGAATTACTAAGAACCAGGAGAATATTGAACAAAATGTCCCTTCCAGTACAGCTAGAGGAGCAGTGTGGACATTGTCACTGGGAAGAGAGATTTGAGGAAAGACCCATGGATGGGATTAGCCTGATTAAATGTAGGTTTCTACCTCCGAGTTAATCAACTTTGCCTCCATTTAGGAGTGGGACACACATGGTTCATTTTGCCAGATAAATTTTCTATTGAAGAAAATGTTAAGGGGAGTCTTTACAGATTGGTTCATATTTAAACTTTTCAACTAGAGATACCTAAAAGTGTCATAAATACTTAACCCCCAATGTATATTCTCTGCTGTGCTGAAATATAACTACACAAAAATTCAGAGACAATAAAGCTGTTTTGAACAAAGAAGAAGTCATATCATGTTAGTGGGATTGTTATGCTAAATCAGATCTTCCTTTCCCTCAGACTGCTGATAACCTAAGTGAGAAAGTTCCCTCACTGTAAAACAATGCACATGAACACCCAGAAAATGAAATGTCCATTTCATTTGAATAATTGGTGTGTCAGTGATTCACAGCCCGCTGTGAATTGAGATGTATTTATTTAATGGCTTAATCATTTTAATGATTCATTTTACTTTAGATTAGAAATTCAATTCAATGTCTGTGTCACGCTTCAGACTCAGAAGTGACTGCTTGCAAGGTTTTGTTCTCACACTTGGCAGGTCAGAGCCTCAAGATGTTTCTACAGGTGGCTCTGTTGAGGCAGGTAGGACTGCTGAAAACAGGAGAAGCAAAGCTGGGCTTTGTACAGTTATGTAAATGACACTCACCTGCATCATGGATTGATAGGCTATGTCTAAACTGTGGGATATGGAGCTGGTGTCTAACTCTGCCTGGACTCCACATAAGGATGAAATTCAGGTGTGCAACTTTCTGCCTCAGTCTGAACAGCCCCCTGGTGCCTGTTGGAAGAGGGAAAGTTGGAAGCTGGGGTGCTTTCTGACATGTCCTCGTCATAAAGCACTTGGGATGTGGGCAGAAAAATTCATCATCTTGCAGCTTTTGTTGAGTTGTAGACTGAACTTTGGTGTTCAGTCTCCATCCGTGATCATGTGGTAAAAATTAAGTAGCTTTCATTTGAAATCTGAATGTGTAAAAGAGATTAGATTAAAAATTTATTTTCTCTCAGATGGGCTGGTGTCTGTAGCACATTGATACACAAACAAATCACTGCAGCAGCAGTGACTGAGAAGACAAGCAAGCATTTAATGAATCATGAGTATTAATTTTTCTTATAGACATGCCCTGTTTGGTCTGGAGAAGGCTTGGAGTGCAGGAGGGGAAAAACTAAAGAAAAGTTTGTGTTGTTTGTGGTTTGTATGGTTAAAAGAAACATCTTGGTATCTAGAACTCTTGGGCTTAAAGCTCCTTAAACACTAAGTGAAAAAGAAAAGGTTTTGACTTGGGTTTTTTAAAAAGAAAAATAAAAGCCAGTAAATTGCAGGGCAGGGCAAGAAGTGGTCCATAATCAGATGGATTTTTCAGTTATCCATCTATATGAGCATAATTCAAAACAAGTAATCACAGTTTTAATGTGAAGATTCCCCAACCTGAAGTTCATCCAGCACCTGTAAATGGAGTTCTCCACTTCCAGATTCCCTCTTCTTTTAGTATCCATCCAGCATCCCACCTTAAAAAAGAGCTTCCTCTCTAAGCACCCATGTTGAGGCAGAGGAAAATGAAACTGATGTTAAACCCTTATATTCAGGGGATTGGGTAGTTTATTCCTGTGCAACTAGTCTGGAAGCTTTCATGCTGAACTACTGTTTATGAACTCTAAAGGAACTTATTTCAGTTGGATAATGGTTAATTTACAGCCAGAGCTTAAAAGGGCAGAAAAAGATAGCAGCACAATTGGGCTCAGTGCATGATGGGGAAAAATAAATATCTCACAGAAAGAGATATCTGAAATTCAGATCACATTGAGATGCAAAGAAAGCTGTGAAAAGCAGTAGGAGGGTGATTGTATTCCAATTAGATTTCTTCTGCTCATATAAAACAGGCTTGGACTGAAAGTTAATCATCTGATTTATGGATCTTGGGAGGAGCGAAACCCTACGAACTCCTGAACAATGAGAGGCAAATGAGACAGAGCGGAAGAAAAATGGAATATTTCTGAGACTGTGCTTCTGGGGAAAAAGAAAGACAACAAAGTCTAAACATGCTCTTGGTTTAAAAATTTGCCTTAGTACTATCCTCTTACACTTACGCTCATGCTATAAAAAACGTTGCCTTTTGAGCAAAGCAGTCAAAAGCAACTCATGATTTCACATGTCACAATCTTTTGGGCATCTGAAAAAAATATATTTCTACAAGGTTCCTGCAAGACCTTCCAGAGTTATGTTGCTATGGGGGATCAGTTCATTTATGTGATTGGTCATAAGCAATCTGTCATCTGATCTGAGCTTGTGTCACATGTAAAAGTGTGTCCATTCCTCAGCTGAATCCCTTAAAAGCATTCCATGTGTAGTTGTATGAAAATTACTGCCAGCCAAAGGGGAACAGCAGGATTAATGTAACAGCCATGCTCGGTGACAGGGTTTGGAGCACCACCAGGTCAGTGACAGGAGGACTGCCTGGCACCAGCTAGCATCCATTTATATGCTCTTGTTTTTCCTTCAATTAATCCATCAGTAACTGGCCCTCAGAAATATAATACCAGGGCATTTGTGAAATGACCAACAGAAGAGATGTGATGATGTGTCACAGATGCCATTTCTTTCTGTCATTCTTGAGTTTCGGGCTTCTGCCCAGACCTGCTGCTGGGACTGATGCAGCAAAGCTCATTCTAAGCAGGACAAAGATGGTAATGGTAAACAGAGTACTCTCAAAACCTTTCAGCTTTTTTTTCCTTCAGATGAAGATACATCTATGACCTGTAAGCCACATCCATGGTTAGGTCACTTATGTAGCATTCTCCAGCAAGAAAGATAAAATACTTTTCTTCATCAGGTTGTGCTTCTAGCTCAAGCCACAGCCAGGCTATCTCTAATCTAGAGACCCCTTTCCACTGCACTGCAGTCCTCCAAGTGTCAGCCTGAACTCTCAATGGGTTATTTAGCTGGATTATACTGCAGGATGAATTCTGGCCCAGACACCCAGGTAGAACCTCAAAGTTTGCAAGCTAACATCTGGGCATCAGCTATTAGTACCTTTTATACCTTTAGCAGACATGCTCCAACATGAGGTTCTTTACAGCCTCCAGGTGGTGGGGAATGCTCTCTCTTTACCAATAAAGGACCTTTCCCCTGGTTTCTGTGGTAGTTTGCACAGAGTGCTGAGACAAGGTTAAAACCTGGATTCTGATTTTCATTTCCTGGTCTGCATACCAAATACATAAACCTTTTCCAAGGAGCTGTTGATAATCTTCTATCTTAACCTACAGACCCAGTGCAGCTTCCCACTTTTCAGTGGGAAAGGACTGATATCTCTTTCCCAGCCAGCAACAAACACTGACATATATGTTAACATTTTTCTGCTGCTGCTCTGCTCCTGTGCAACAGGAAGCAGAGCTTATTCCCTAATTGATTATTTCTATATTCTTAATAGGGACTATTTATAGTCTGAAATTGTCTTTAGCAGCCATCTGTTCCTTATGCTGCTCCATACATGCCCTCATCCCTGACCTGAAGAAACCATCCTTTCTTCAAGCAAAGGAGGTTTAAATATTCATGCTGGCTAGGTCTTGAAGAAACTTTTAATTGGTATCACAATCTCTCACACAGAAGTGGTTTATTCCTCCTTTAGACTTTCAGCATTTGAAATATTTACTATAGTCAATGAGGACATGTCTCACCTCACAGGAGATAAAATCTACTTCTTGAAAAAAATTTCATGTGTTCAGGCTTGCATTTCTAAAGAGCACTGAAACTTCCACCACTTGAAATGCAAAATGAGACATACGCAAGACAGCACTGTTGGCATGTTAGGCTAATCTTGTATTTCTTGTAACTGTGACCGTGTTGCCATTGGAGTCACAATAGGGAAGGTGCAGAAATCCTGGTGATGGGAAAGCTACATTCTATCCTCTTTGGAATTCCTGAGGTTACTCAGTCATCCATTCTTTCTGGTGACTGAGAACTGAGGGCTTGAACCAGCACGTGGTGCACTGGCACCCTGTACTATTTGAGATGCGCCCCAAGGTGGGTATCCAGCCTGGGATTCAAGTGCCACTCCATAAGACCCCCAGCCCTCAGGCAGATCTACCAGCGTTGCAGGATGCTCCCAACAACCCAAGCTGAACTGAACTGTGACCTTTGAACCCTCTTCCCCCAGCTGCACCACCTCATCTCCTGCTCTTCAAATGGAACAACAGACACAAAGAGCTAAAATGTTGGTGCAATTCATGAGCTTCCTTCTACAAAAGAAATTGTACACCCCACCACCTAGTCATAGCAATCTGCTGAACAAGCACCTAATGTAGACCAATAAACGAAAGGAAACTCAGGGGTCAGTACAGGTCATTATTTTCACATACCTTTGAATAATGAGGGCATCACATGTCAGCCAGAGGAGAACAAAATGTCACATTCTCTAGCTAAAGGTCATCATCGGTCATAGGTCATGGAAGGGAGGCCAGGAAATAACCTCTGAGGTTAGGATGAGTGCACAAAGAAAGGGCAACAAATGTCAATGAAAGCATGCAGCTGTTGTGAGATGAAACAACTGAGGCACCCTTTTGTGCTGACACAGGCTTAAAAAATGTCTTTGCTGACATGTTTTTTTTTTTTTAGCTGGCACTTTTATAGGACATTGACATTAACGTACCCAGCCCTGAATTAGCCTTTTCTGAAAGCAACAGTTTGGAAGTTAAGTGCAGCATTTTCCAAAGAATCATAAGTATGACATTTTTATTTCAAGTGATTGATGTTACAGTGGACTTGTAGCACCAAATTCTAGTTTGATTCTCAATCATTGCATCTGTGCAGTGTGATAGCAATCAGAAACAAATGGAGGTGGCAGTCTGCATTGCAGTAAGGTCTTCTGGAAATTCTTTTTGCCTTTACTGACAGTCAGCTGTGTCATTTCATGTTTAATATTGCATTGCATTTATCTGATTGTTTTAATTCATAGATTTCAAAAAAGTTTGATTTCGGGTTTGCCCCTGCAGTGGTAACAAGCACTTGCAGGGCAATCATACAGGAAAATAATAATGAACAGTTCAGGAATGTGTGGAAATATGTCCAAACTGAGAGACAGTTTCTGATAAGTGAGCTGCATACTTGACTCATCTGTCTTTTGCTTTCTCTTTTGCCGAACAGCAGCACAATACCATTTTCTCTTGTCATTGTGGGTATAAACCTGACAGTCTCCATGAAATAACATGATGATGCTAGGAATACATGTCAGATGAAGGATTTCTGCATCTCCCATGCCTATCTTCCTGGACAACACATGCAAAGAGAAGTCAAAAAATCCCCACCAAATCAGGAACATTTTGCATTGATATCTTCACTGTGGCTGGGCAACTTTGCTGAATGAAAGCCTTCAGAAATGGCTTAACTCATTATGAGATGCCCATTGTGAAATATTGTATATTTACATTAAATTACAGAAATGTAAGATAGTGTGATCCAGAGAGAGGAGAACGGTAAACTGGAATATACAATTGCTGCCTTTTGTTTTAAATTCTTCCTATTGGTTATTTTATGACATAAGACTGAGATAAAGACCCTCTCTCTGCTTCAGTACTGTTTCCTGATCAAAGAACACTGACATCTGGGGTAGTCTGTTTGGAAATTCTCAGCTCTCTAGCTTTCAAATTATTCCTGTTGCTGACTTGGCAGTAAAGATTTTCTTCAGAGGTTCAATAGTTAAGGTGAATAGTTGGTTTCTCTGTTCACTTTATGTTTAAGAAATTGTTTCAAAATGAAACACGAAAGCATCCAAAATCAAGGGATCCAATTTTGTTCTTTACACTCATCAATGGCTGCAGTTTCTAATCTGAATCACAGCACTTACACCCTTTTTTCTTTTCTTTCGTAAATTTCCAAACCCTGTTTTGTTTATTTCTTTGTTGTAGGTTTGTAGGTTTGTTGGGGTTTTTAATGAGGTCAGACTTAGTTTTGCAAAGATGCAAACACCTGCTCAGATTTGCAAACCACTCATAGTCCCAGGGAAGGCACAGATATAACGCAATGCAAGCCTTCCGAAATCTGGACATCAGTGCTTTGGTCTCTGGCTGGAACAGGAAATTTAAGGGGTTTTTCCCTGTAAATTTCAGCAGAAGAGTAGTGCATAAGAATGAGACATCTATGCAAATTGTAACAGACTGAATAATCATTTCATCAGACTATATTCTGACTGGGTTTATTTACAAACTGCGTTTATTTTAATTATGTTTTCTACCTATTCACTCTTCCTTATTTTGGGTGTGTGACTGGCCACCTAAGAAACATGCCATTCTTTCAGCTGCCAGGTTGACTGAAGTGGAGAAAACACTTCTCAGGCAGGTTTGAATGAAGTGTGTTTGCAAGAGTATTGGAGTTTAGAATACACTTTCTCCAACATTCCTTTAAACAAAAGCCACTCTGATTAATGTTAATGGAGAAGAGGCTGAAACATGTTCAAATGTGGCTAAATTGGAGTTTCAGAGTTTACAAACACTCCCACAAAGCATTTACCCATTACTCCTTACATCTATGTGTAATTCTACTCTCAGTAAGCTCAAAGGTTCTAGGGCTTTTTTATTCTGAGTATGTGCAAAGCAGTATCCAAGAAACCTCCTTTCCTATCAGAGTTCTGTTTTTCCTACTCTGTTTAAACAGATCAGTTAAATTACAAGCAAAATTAACTGACTTTAGGGTGTCTGAAGTTAATAGCCCATGCATCAGAGATTTACTTTTCTTTTTATTACTTAAGACCAAAATAAGTTAATTTTGGTTAGAAATATTTTAGAAAAATATTCTCAAAATCCTGAAGGGTTCTTACTTTACTTTCTTTTTTTTTTTTTTTTTTTTTTTTTTTTTTTTTTTNTTTTTTTTTTTTTTTGAGAGTAGGCTTTGCCAAGCCTGAATTCTGATTCAGCAGAATCAATAAATAAATAAGATTGTCTTTAGGTTGCAGAAAACTGCAATCAGTGTGCTGCTGTGACCCATAGAAGAAGCAAAGGGCACCGGCCAATGCAGTCCATTTCATTGTCATTACTGGTATTATGGTGACTCTGGGCAACACCCAAGGAAGGTGAGTCAGAATTCTACAATAAATATTATAGATCGAATGCTGAAGAGGCTTTGCCCTTACAAGTACATTATATAATACTAAATATATATACGTAAGTGCTGAGTTAAAAAGAAGTCAATGACTTCAACATGTCATATCTATATGGAGGTCATTGAACCTTCTTTGAAAAGTCATTTTTTCCTAATGTCATCTGCTTTTCTCATGATTTTTGCCCCCCTCAACCCATATAAAATGGATGTGTATTCAATCTTGAACTAAGCATGCTTGCAATGATTGAGAAATGTCTAAGGTCAGAGCTTACAAAAAATTCATAAGGGAAGCAGCAGGCAAAAAAGAGAGGTTTTTTTTTAAAAAGAGTTCAGGATCCTCTGTATGAATTGGGCATGACATATTCATGTTACTGACTTCATTTATTTAATGTGGCTCCAAATAATTGATACCAGTACAGTGATAAAAGTACAGAGACTTCACTGCCAGAATTGTGATAATGAAGAGCCTCCCTGCTGATTTCATTCATGGGGCTGTTAGTCTGCTGGGAAGGACCTCTGATGAAAACTGGGCTGCAGCAAATGCCATAAAATAATCAAAGACACAGAGCCCTTTACCTGAGGGGAGCTCGGTCAGGGAGTGATTCAGGACAGCAGAGGGAAAAATTGCATAGCCGACAAGCCAGGCACAGCTTTTAAAAAAATCTGATCCAAATTGTGAGGACTGTGTTATGTACAGAAATCTTCCACATCTTTGGAGGAGATCCAATTACGTGGCTCCAACAGTTAGTTAACTGATGTATCAACAGTGCTTCTTACCTTACTGAATGCAGCTCAAACTTACTTTCTCCTCATCTAGCAGCCATTTCTTCCCTCTGCCTCAGACCGTGAGCTCTCAGAAGCAGCAACTGTCTTTTTGTTATGTGCTTAGCACAATGGGCTCCCTGTTTGGGCTATAGAAAACAATCCTGTAGGCTCAAGACAGCCAAACAGTGCTGAAACACAGTTAATGTCAAGAATCCTAGAAAGGAACTGAATATTAATATGAATCTAAAATCCTTTCTAAGCAAAGACCTCATTTGTCAACTCTGCTCATTTGTTTCACTTCATGTAAGTGTGTCAATGGTTGATTAAAATTCATAAATGTGCAGCAGAGTTACTGGATAAATGTTGAGTTATTGTTTACATATCAGAGTGCAGTGAAGGCAGGAACCTAGATGTGGAAAACTGTGTCAGGAGGAAAGGACCATGATATGAGTCACTGCCAGGACAGACTAACCAAACAATCCACAATGTCTCTGTGCAAACTCTGCTAGTGATTAATTATCTGTTACAATAAAAAAAAAAAGCAAAAAAAATGCCTCTTACTTACAGCCTGTGTTTACTGAGCTTCAGCTTCCAGTGGCTGCTTGTCTTGATGATTTTTTTCTTACTATATAAAAGCTTCTGCCATCAAAAACGTCTTGCTTGTATGGGTGATTGAAAATTATCAAATTGCCTAAATTGTCCTTGTTGTGCCTTCTCTTTGTTACACCTATGTTACCCAGCTGTCTTTATGTCTTCAGATGCAAAGTCTGGGTCACAGCACTCTGTGTCTTCCACTCTTGCAGTTACTATGCAGTGCTTAAGGATAACTCCATCCTGTGTCTTCTGCTACTCTTCCAAAACTGCTACATCAGCAGCTCTAGTAAAGACTTGTCATGAATAACCCCTTATTCATCTTAAAACGAAAGGCACTCCAGGTGAGCTCACAGGCACCTACAACTCCTTCCACAAATGGGTTCTTGGGATGTCCCCGCAGAAGACAAAGTCACAGCTGCTGTGTGCAGTTATGGGTCACACATACTGAAGTGGGTTCGGAATTAGCAAAGGCTTTCTGCTCCTGGAATTTAACTTCATTTTTTAACCATGTATCTTGGTTTGCAGCGTTCTTTCGATCGGACAGATGGACAATTGCGGAGTAACACTGTATCTATGTTTGCAACAGAGTCTGAAAATGATGTGAACATGAGCAGCCTCTGGGAAGAAAAAGATGGAGCTATTGCAAATGTGGCTCAGAAATGCCATTTGCAACTGTTCTTTGGGAAAAGCATTCAGAGAGTGCTGAATCTCAGTATGGGACAGAACTGCAGCAAACATGGAGACACCTTCCCACGACTGAGTAAGGACAAAAACATCAACACAAATAGGCAACAGTGAACATTGTGTGCCGTCCAAATATTGCCACTAACACTGTGTGGCTGCACTTGTGTTGACAGAGCTTTATAATACAGGAGGGAGAAAATTTCAGCAACAAAGGCACAGTGTGATGTGCACTTAATGATACCGCTGCTCTCTCTGTTCTTTAAAAGGAAGAAATTTAGACACTTCCTCCCACTAGTTAAGTTGTCTCACTTCCTAAGACCTGGGCTTTGCCCTGAGTGCAAGATTTATGCTGCTGAGTAAAAGAGGGCCAGGGAGCAGCTAAGCACAGGCTCCAGCCTGGGGCCTCTGCAGAACTGTTCGTTCACACCTGTCTCGCTCTGGGACCGCTCCGACGAGCTCTGCCCAGGAGACAGTTTGGATTCTCTTTGAGAGGTTCCTCACCCCAGTGATCTTGGCTAACAATGACCTCACTGCACCGAGCCTGACTTCTTCCAGCTTACACCGTCCTCTGCTGTACCTTTGCACACTCCAGTACGACAGCAAAGCACTAAACCAGCCCTTGGGTGGTCTGTGGCACTGCTGCACATGCTCTGAGCCAGTGTCCCTGTCCCAAACAGCACCAGAGGCACCCCAAGGGGCCGGGGCCAGAGAACCAAGCACCGTGTAGTGCAGGAACAACCAGTGTGCTGTGGTGAGCCATCAGCCCTAATGAGTTCAGGAGTGAGCCAGGCAGTGCCACTCAACCTTTTGTGCCAGGTGCTGTCCCCTGGCTCTCCTTTGCTTGGGTGTGCAGAATCATCCAAACTGTGCGAAGGCCAAACTCAAAAGTCCACAGCTATCTAGTGAGAAAGTCTGTGTGAAATGACTACATCTGGGGCTAGGCATTCACCTGATAGCAAGAACATTCTCAAAGAGAACTTAATCATTATGTTGTGATAGCTGTGCCTATTCCTAATCCAGCCAAGGAGAACAGTATTGGTTAATTTTCAGTGATGTAGGCTGAAAGTTTTCATTAAAGCCATTTCTTCCTGGCAAATCTAATTATGACAAATTATTTGAATCGATAATGAGAAATGAATTATGTTATTTGAATAAATAACAATAACATAATGGTAACAATTGCAATTGAAAAGCAAAAGAACACCATAGCAAAACAATGCCTTGCTTTTGACATATTATGCACAAAACATTTTGCATTATTAAAAAAATCAGCTGGTATTAGAAACAGAAAATAAAAGGATCCAAGGAAGGACCCAAATGTCAACATATTTGGATTTAAACATTTTGGGCAAAGTAATTATCTTCAGTACTTAATTTTTCCCAATGTTTGGATTATATTTTGGGTTTGTCCCCACTTAATTTAATGTGGATACTTAATATGATCTTTTATATGTCAAAATTTTTCAATCCTGACATTTCTAATGGAATGGAAAATCCATTTGACAATCAACTTTAATTTGTACACTTTTGAATTGTTGTATCAGCTTTTGGCTTCTCACTCATAATGTCACTTAGCGGTGGCACTCTTCATTCTTGAAAGAATAACTATTACAAATACACAATACTTTTAAAACACCAAAGGGTAGTTGAGCACTGTCTGTGTTCCCTTGCATAAACCATCTGCAGAAACAGGGCACAGGGGAAAACAAAAACACCAGCTAGAAGGCTTCTCCAGGGCAAGCTCCTATCCATTTGCACTTCCTGCACTCACTCCTTGAGCAGGAGCAGTCAACAGAAGTCAGCTCCACGGAAATCACTGCCACTATCAGGTTGGCTAACATCAAACTGGTACCCTACAGATTAAGAGCCTGATGCAATTTCATCTTGAAAATTACTAAGTCAGGACTTGGAGTGATTGCTCTGGAAAGCAGAGGTTCAGCTACAACTAGCTCCAGTTGCCAGTAATGTATTGATTTAGTATGCCAGCTACAGCATCGATTATCTTCTGCCTGATTCAGCCCTCAGATTTCTATCTACTGGAAGAGCAGAAAAGCCTCCCTCATGAAAATTATTTCTTCATCCTCCCACCAAATAAGTCCCGTTCGAATTTAAGGAATGCTTTGCTACAGAGTCACTTCAGGTGCCCACAGCTTCAGGTTTCTCAAGTAAGGTTTCCAGCAAGGGTTGCACATATTAATAGGGTCAATTGAGGGCACACCTGCAAATGCAAGGGTATTGACTACAGGCAAGTTAACCTCTCTGGGCATGATCTAACCTGTCTAATCCACTGCCCTTCCCCGCCTTGGTAATAAGGCAACTGGACTCCTAAAGGAATTTGTTTTAATTTCTTTTACATTATGGACATTTACCTCCTGATGTTACTATATGTTAGATTTGCTTAACATGAGTGTAGTAGTTAGATAATTTATAAAAGCTAATTGTATTTCTTATGCTAATGAATTATTCATAGATAATCGTATAAATCCACTCTCCACATTGATGTTTTATTTTGCATACTAATTTGAATATTTTGCATTTTCCAGGTTTTAATCTACAGATGATCTTTGATATTGACCTATTCACGAATATAGGGGTTTACTTGCCCTTAGTGTTCTGGGTTTTTTTAATGCAGCCAAATAGTGAATACATTTCATTAATATATGAGACAGGCTTTGTCTCAGGACTCCTTGTCTAACAAATCCTCTGGTTGTTACTTACCAAGCACCTTCAAGAGATTTGCTAAGGACTGTAGGTATCTCTGCAGGTGATACACGATACCTGCGTACCCAGATTTCACACCCCAAGTTTTACTCTGCAGCTTTCTCTACTAATTTAATGCATTTAGAAGCCCCAGGAAAGTAATAGAAAGGGGAGTATGTTAACTTGATCTAGAGAACAAAGCACTGGCAGTTGTATAACATTAGGGGCAGACTGAACATCATCATACAATTGAGGCAATGCATGTAGTCATTATGTCCAATATCTGGTCCTTCCTGTGCTAGAAACAGTTTATGTGTTCAAGGTTCTCAGCAGCTTTAATCAATACAATGGCTTAAAATTCAAATAGTGAACAATCTTTGTTGTTTAATTACAATATTTTAGGATTCAGTACTGGATAAGAGTGAGTTAAAGTTGTGTCAAGGGAAGCAATTCTGTAGAAATTTGACTAGTAAGCCTGCTTTTGCAGCAGTTTTGTTATTTGCAAACCTCAGTCACAGCAAGCTTTCTCCATGAGGATTCCTACTGGAACTACTCAATATTATCAAGTTGATGGTTAAGACATGCTGAAAATTACACCATAGTTTATACATTTGCATCATGATTTCGTACCGTGTTGGAAGCAGAATATTTCTCAGTAATAAAGGGATAAGGTTTTTTTTAATAAGAATATTAATCTTGAAGAATAGTAAGACCATTGTTCAACAAGGTGATTTCCTAAAGGAAATCTGCCATCAGCCTGAGGAGCTGAGGTGTATACAGTCCATGAGGTGGAGAAATAGAAAGTGAGCTTTCCCTGAAGCAAGCTGTGAAATCCTGACGTGGTGGTGTGGATAGGAAGCTGTTCCTGAGTTCTGAAAATGCAAACCTGACTCTGTATAGGACAACAGCTTTTCTTATTATGAAAGCATAATCAACCCAGAGGGACAAATTTTTAGGGGAATTGAAAGATTTGACAGTCTTTCAGACCAGTCACTTGAAATTTGACCATCATCATTTTCAGTATTGAAGTCTCCCACCGCTCAGAAAGATCAGGAGAGATTTTGCAGAGATAGAAAATCACTGCTACACAGCTGGCTAGGTGAACATATCTGATGCAACTTCTGCTAACATGCACAGATTTTATGATCATACCTATAACCAGGGGGCTGAGGGGAAAATGTTAATTAATCTGAAGGAAAAAATATTGCCAGAGGCCAGCTGCTGTCTAAATTGATAGAGTAGCTCCAGTGCTGTAATTTGCAAACTGTAGATCCGGCAAGACTCCTCTCTGCAGTTTTATCTCCCAGACGCCCCAGGAGTGCTTTAACTCCTGTCAGGGAAAAGTTCAATCCCAACAATAACTTCTTTGGTTAAGAGGCTGCCAGAGTAAGGGTCTGTCTGCAATATGGCTGCAAACTGGCTGGGGATGTAAGCTCTGTCTCGCGATGAACTTTGTGCTATTGTTAACAAATACCCGATGTACCAGGGCTTGGAATTCAGTCCCAAGCCCTTCCCTTCATTCACTAGGCCCAGAAATAACAGGTGTTACGTGAAAAAGAGGGGATGCAGTAATGATGATGAGGCTGCACCTCTGTCATGCAGAGATCTGTTTTGCTTGAAGAACTTCTTCTGCAGAATGTGGTGTCTGAGAGAAGAGAGCCTAGCCTGGCTTACAGGTCCCTCAGGAGCAATGCTGAAGAGATACATCTTGTCAGTAAGGTTTGGCATTGTCCAGACTCCAAATACAGATATTTGATTGCAGGTTTAAGCGTTTTCTTTTCAGACTTCAGTTCTAATTCTTGGACTTTCTATCCTTAATTCTGCCCTTTGAGCAGTTGTGTCAAGCACAGCACTAAACAATTCACTTGCCATTTTAATAATATGGTTTCTCTAATCACTGAAACAAATGAACCAAAGTAACTTTCAATTTAACTTTGATCCTTATCTTTCAGCTTGCTTAAACTTCCTAATCCTGTGCCTTTCCAACATCAAGGGCTCTATGCCTAAAGGAGCTACAATTCCTAGACATATCTGGATCAGAGAAGCTTATCTCCTTAATACAATACCTGCCATATTGGTAAGCCTAAGTTAAAAATACTTAGGTAAGTGTACATTATATAAACAAATTTTAAAACATTTGAAAATTAACCATTTTAAACACTTGAAATATTTTCTGATCATTTATCACCTAATCTTATATGATAAACTGTAGGAAAGAGCTAAATATGTAGTAATTAGTATAATATCTAATCTAATATTGCATCATTATTTTAATATTTGACAAGGGTTGCATGTTAAATTTTTTTCCATCATCTCAGAGGGGCTTGTTTATAGGATTTACAGAAGGAGAATGAAGGGCCATTCAATCAATGGCTTTGAAGCTGAGGAGGAGTCACCATGAGGTCACTCTTCGACAGCTAAATGATGAATTTTTATGGGTGATGCTTTATTCTGCAACCTTTTGACTTTCAGAACTGCCCTTGCAGCAGAGACCCACGAGCTTCAGCAAGTAAGTGAAATGTGAAAAACAGCAAACAAGGCTTATTATTTGACCTGCTTCTTAGGAATAGCTTTTTTGTGTGTGGACTAAGAAAATGCTTGGATTGGGATTGTTGCTTTCTAACTAGCATCAAAAAATAAAGCTCGCATTATGTCAAACTCATCCTAATGACTGGGACGCTTCATGTTCGTGTAAAAGCTGCACAGTTTGACCAGAACCATGAGGTAATGTACAGTAAATAGAGGATGATGTTAGAGAAGGTATCTTGCTGACAGGAATAATGTGATTCAGCTGCTAATGACTCAGGGCTTTAAGAAGTGTTTTGGAGTAGACTTCAATTTACAATTCTCCTTTGAATTGCACTTGCTTATCATTAAAGCCTCCCAGCTGAAAGCCTCTTTCGTACACCTCAGGACAGGATAGCATCTTGCCAGGAAGAGATGTGGATAGTGTTTCACTCAGAGTGATAAATATTCCCACATGTACAATAAAGCCCCAGTTGCCATGGATGGACTCTCCCCTGGGCCAGCCAAGGTGATGGCCAGCCCCTCCTCCCACTTTCCTGCCAGGCACTGTGTCCCTGGAACCGAGGTACATCTGGCTCTTCCTCTTGGCATTTCTAAACTTTAGGCATCTTCAAAAACAGTCCCTGGTGTGTGCCCATTTCTTCCTGCTCAAATCTGAGGATTATTACTCCATCTTGAGTCTCTGTCCTGGAAACTGGGAAGGTTGCTGGCTGCTAGGGAGGCTAACAGGGCTTTCCTGCTTTTGCATTGAGTTCTCCCAGTCACCACTTGTATTTCCAGTGCAGCCCTGGGTCCTCTCTGGCCTCTCAGCCTTGCCTCTCACACCAGTGTCATGCACATCTCTGAGAGGTGAAATAAGCACTCCTAGTGATTTCGGTTGGTATTTTTTGTCGCCAGCATTTTCAGTGTCCTGTACTTTCCAAAGCTGGTTATTGCATAAAGAAAAAAGGGAACCAAAGCCTCCCTAAAGGCTGAACAGGAACAGGGAGGAGAAGACTGAAAAGAAATATTTCTGTTGTGCAGAACAATTCCAGTATTTCAAATTTTTTTGTCCATTCCTGATAAAAAAAACTCTACATATACTGAAATTCCCTGCAGAAAATTTCCAACCCCTACAAATAATTGAGAAAAACTAAAATATGTACTTCCTGATTACGTAACTAAATATTTCCTAACACTTTTTTTTATTGCATCTTACTGAGCTGCTCCTACAAGACCAGAAGCCTTTCAAGTTTAGACTGAGCCTTTTCATTCTTTTTGATTTTAGTGAGACTTCTCTCAGGTCCTGTAAAAATGGACAATAGAGAAATTGAAAAACTTGTGCTACAGCCTGGGTTTCTGGGCTCTCAACCATGCTGCAAAACCCTCAAAACTTTGTGGTCTCCTAAGTCCATGCTAGTCCATATGGAAGGACCATCCTGGAAATCTTGACCCTAGAAATCTAGATCCCTTAGTACCCTGTAGGCAGGAAGCAAAGCAGTTTTCAGTGGCCACCTTTTCTAGCAGAGCTTCATCTAAATTCACATAGTTCTGAAAAACATCCTGCTATTGACAATTTTGCATATTAAATAGGAAAGGAAACTGAGACCTGATTTTATGGAAATTCCCAGACATCTCTATGCTGTGCTTGGCTCAGGATGGAGAAGAATTACGAGTGTCTGCAAAATCAGAGACCAACTTTTGAAATCTTCCCCACGATAACAATGCTTCAGTTTGCTTATCTACTAAATGTGAACAATTTAGATGAACATTGCACCTCTCAACCTCATTAACATCTGAAGAGCAGTTGAGAGTCACTGGATGTGCAAAGAATGTCTCTTCTCATGCCTGCAATGGGAGATGCCTTGTTTGTCATGCTCTGCGAACCTCCAGACCTCACTCGTCTGACTTAAGACTGTAGTTGGGTGGTTTTGATGTCTTGGGGAGATAGTTCAAACTCCCCAAAGTAGAAAATCATGTTGAAACTTATTTCTTTCATGTGGTGTCTTATGAATAGATGCTGTGGGTGTTACGTTTAAGTACAGGAGACATGTACTTTTGGAAAACACCTTTAGCACAGTCTGTGTGGGTGAGAATGATTCCCCCGCAATCTTTGATTCTCTTCTTTTTCTCAACCAATTATGATCTTTTAAGATCAGACTGTGTCAATGGGCATTCTTGAAAGTTGGGAAAGTTAATGTTCTGCGCTCAAGAGATGTGATTCCTTCCTTTCTGTCTTTAAGGGCTAAGCAGTTCCTCAGATAACACAGGAAAAGTCCTCAATTATAATCAATTTTCTCTACATCAAAAAGTAAAATTTGTGAATCTGTCATCTGCTTTGAGTCAAAGATGATATATGATTCACTCCTAAAGAGGAGACAAAGACAGGGGAAAAGCAGCATTTCTGTAGTAGTTACAGTTACCAAATCCCCTGCAAATTCTCCAACACTCTAATTTCTTTAAATGTGTTAGGAACAAGCACTTCCTCTCTGTCTGTCTGTATCTTCAGGTTGTAAAGGCAAAAGAAGGATTGCACCTCTTTCTTTTCTGCAAACTCAGCTCCCTCTCAATCCCTTCTGGTGGAGGTCTTTGGGCAATCCGATATATAAATATTTATTGCTCTGCCATAGAAAAGAGTTTATTTCTCTTCCCAGGGGCATTGGCCCCATGAAACATTATGAGTTCAGAATATTTTAGTGCACAGTTACTCCACTACAAGTTCCACCTCTCTTCATTATACAGCAGCTGAACATTACATTCCTCCTCAGGGATGCTGAAGTGTTCTCATGCTTTTCTAGGGCATGTTTTTCGGGAGTCACACAAAGTTATTTCTTTACTAACTAGAGGATATAAACATCAGTGTGTCAACAGACTTCGAGGCAAAGTGTCTGAAGTTGACCAAAGTGAGCAAACCACCTTCAAAATGTGCTGCAATGAAGTTTGTAGTTACATAGAGCTCTGTTTCACTGTACAGTGACTCTCGTACACAGAGAGACTTTTGCTTCAAAAAACCAAGGGCTATCTTCTCACTCAAGAAGAGCTTCCATATTGCTGTTGGAGCCTTTGAGACTGTTCTTCTGGGCAGGAGTCAGTGGTGCCACAGTCACCTTCGCTAGTCTGAGACAGTTTTACTGCAAGAAGGACAACGACTGCTCCAGTCCTTGCTGCAGACTCGCTCAGAATGTATGGCTTTAAATAAACTCGGCAGGCCACTGTTTTCTGGCACGCCTCATAAATCTGCCTATATAAGTCTCAGTACATTCTGCCATCTATTACTCATGTCCATATTAGAGATAAAGTAATTCTCTTTGAAATTCCACTGCTGCCAAAAAAACATAATGCAGAATAAATACTTCTTCATCTTACACTCCCTTTATTTTTGTGTTTGACCCTTGCGTGGGAAAAGGTGGGAAAAGGTTGAAAACTTCTCTTGTCTTTTGAGATGGCTCCTGCAAACTTTGTGAGCTCAGGTGGAAAGGGAAGAAACTGATTTTGCAACACTTTGTGAAATGAGTAATATCTTTAGCATGATATTTTGGAATAATACTTGCTCCTTTGCTATATATCCTGGAGCAAATGTGTGCCAAATGAAAATCAATTAGCTGCATTTGTGGGTGAATTATAAAAAATTCAGTTGCTTACACAAGCTTTAAACAAGGCTTTGCATCTTTGATACAAAAACTCCACTTCTCTAGAGACTTTGGGATAACCCTTGCATGAGAGTTCTCATCTGGAAAGTTTCTTACTTAATTTCAGGTTTCTTTCATTCTTCGCAGTTTGAGGACACCTCCCCCGCCTTTTCTCTGAGGCCGGTAGCTTGCAGACTGAGGCTGCACATGGACATCAGGAAAGCAGGCAGTGCTTTTCAGGTACTGGAAAATTAATCTAATCACTTAGGAATCCATTTTAGAGGACTAGGCAAAGCTTCACCCATTTCCCTTGCTTGGGCCAGTGTGCTTTCTCTAATTAGAGAGGTAGGTTAAGTTTTCTTCTCATTGCAGCAATTAACACTTGCAGTGACTGCCAGACAATTTTGTAATGATTCAGGAAGAGGATCCAACTTCAGAGAGTGTTCCTGTACTACTTTGTCAGAGATGAAAGTTCACATTTCAGTGAGGAACAAGCCACTCCAGAATGCCATTAGACCATCCTTGCTCATAGTGCACAGCATGCTGTATATTAATGTTCTTGCCATAAATAAAACATTCAGTTTACCCCATACATCTGATTTTCACATCTAAGTGAACAGCCTTGGGTTAGAGTTGGGCATGTAGACAAAAAGCATCACAGCAAAGGTAGACAATAGATTACTCCACTTAATTCAGTGCAAATTAATCTTTCCTGTAGCAGTTTGCTGCAGTGAAATTCACCCGTTTGGCTGCCCTATAAACACAGACTGCATGTAGCAATGCTAATGAATAGTTTCAGGCACTTATTTACAGAACCTGACTGAAAGAAAAACCAAATAAAATGTCTGTACCCTTGTCGTTTTTGTTGTATTTGAATGCTAGACAGCTTCCTGTCTCCTGCAGTCTCAGCAGTGATCCTGTGTGTCAAGCAATAGAAGCAGAGGTGCATTGCTTTGTCACCATGGCATGCGTGTTTGATGATCCACTTGTGTTCCATGTTACTCTTCCTTTTAAGAGATTTTAAAGGGAATCATTTCAGATACGTGGAACTGTTGCCCTGCTTCTTCATGGATTACCTTTTCTATCTTTTATCTTTATTCACTGTGTGTCAGAGCATACTTCACCTCACGTGCTTCTCCTTCTAGAAGAGATATGAACCATAATTAGGTGTATGTGGCAACAGCCCGCTGTTAAGATATGTTTACACATTAACTTTTCAAAAATACCAACATATGGCATGATTTTATACCAGCAAAATAGGCTGCACCACTTTTTATTTTCATTTGTTTCAGTGGGACTTTATCAGCCTGAATTAAAGTTGAAAAAATTTTAAACTTACATAAGTGTTTACATACATACTTGTATAGATTTATCTGAATTGTTTAAAATTCTACATCATGGTCAAGGCTTCTGTTAATCCTGTACAATCCCAATGAACCCTGTAGACACAAGTGAGAGAAGAATGTGGTCTATGACATCGTACTGGCAGAAAGAAAAGGATTGTTCCAAATAAATTCTGAACAAAAATGCAAATAAAAACTGAGTCATCTTTTAGTAGACGCTGGTCTGGAAATTTTTAACCGCCAAAGTGACAAGCAAGTAAAGACAGGATTGTAATGGAATCATAACCAAAGTTGATGCAATTTGCCAAATAGATAACATTTAATAACATGAAGTGACAGCAATCTTGAAATTCTAATAATTTAAAGCCATCCACATTCAGAAACAAGTTGAAAAATAACAGCACAAATTTATATGATTCATATAAAATTCTCCTGGTCTGTCAGGAAAGAGTATCCTGTCCAATGAAAAATCATTAAAAGCCCCCTGCTAAGAAGCAGCCAAGTGATACCCAGGGTCTACCCACATTTTAAAAATACATCTTCTACTTAAAATGGAATTCAATGAACATGGTTAATTCACTGTATATTCCTAAATAGCCAGACGGTCTCCCTAATGCAAACAGTGGAGGGCACATGGAAGAGCTGCAGTAGTCAACTCAGACAAAAAAAAATGGATTAAAGTTTTAGCAAGTGGGCTAGAAAGAGCATAGGTCTCAGCCCAGCTAGATTCCAAAGACAGTAGTAAGACACTTTAATTACATGATTGATGTGGGCTTCAAAAGCAGGCACCAAATCTACAATGACCCCAAGGTCACAAGCATTATCTGAAGGATAAAAGAACTACCACAAATGGAAACCACCACAGATGACACCTGAGACCTCTGCAGCAGTGAACTAATCAATAGCAACTCAGTTTTGTCTGTGTTAAGTTTAACAAAATTTGAAGTTACCTGTGATTAAATATCACAGAGGCAATTACACAAAACATCAAACTTCTTTGTAGGCTCTGAAGGGACTAAGAGGATATCCGAATATCGTCTGCATACAAATGACACAGCAAACAGGGCAGCTGAATACTGTTAAGTAAGAGAAATATATAAATAGAAACCAAAATTGAAACCATAGGAGAATCACAGCCTTCCTAAAGAATGGATTCCCTCCAGCAGAAGTGAACTTTGTCAATACGTATAAAACAGCGAAGACAAACTAGTCCAAGCTCCCAAATGGAGTTAAAGAAAGGCCTGATAAATAGGCACTGGAAAGTCAACATCCAGTAAAATATATGAGCTGCTAAGTATTTAAATATTTTATTCACCTTCATTAATACTTCTTTCACCTCCCGGTGAAAGAAGTGACTGTATTCCATTTAACAGGAAAAGCTTAATCTATGTAGATGTATCAGTGATGTGCTCGGCCTCTCTCCATAGACATCCCAAGTATTGTTGAATTGCAATAACACGCTAATATGGGAAGACAATTTCCGATCAATGATTTTGTCTCTTGAAAGGCAGTGCAGCAAAGACTTCCAGCATCTCATCTACCTCTGGAATTAGAAAAAGGGCAGGCACTGACAGACAGTGGAGTTAGGTCACGGTTGAAGGAATGAGAGTAACTTCGTGCACACATTCAGGCCAGATGGAAGCTCCACTTGACAGGGAAAACATCAGGACAAGAGTAAGAAGAACAAGCAAAGGTCTGCAAGTGGGAAAAGTTCCAGATAAACGGTGGCAATGGCCAAAAAAATCTAGGCCATTTCCAAAATTTAACGTGGGAATTAATAATGATTTATGACTGTAAGACTGACGTTAATTAAAGCAATTTTAGCAGTATCCTTATCATTTCAATTTGATGCTATTACAGCTAGCTGGGAAGAGCATACAAATTACCCAGAGAAGGACTTTTAGCTCACCTATGGGGGTTTTTTCCTATCATGTTTGCATTTCTTGACCATGTTAGTGCAGGATCTGAGCCAAAAGCAGTCATAATGGAATATGGATAGAGGATGAAAATTTACTAGAACACAGAGGGATTGCAAGGAAGGACTGTAGCAGAGTTCAACAGAAGGCAATGTCAGGGACAACAGCTTAAAATGATCTCTGTAGTAAAAAAATTCAGAATATCAGGTACCTAAATAGAAACCTGTGTATAAAGATTTACTGGGGGGTTTATGTGTGGTTTTGGAACTCTAACTGATCCCAAATACCAAATGCAGAGAAAATAAATGCAAAGACAGTTGTTCTTAAAAATCAATTCTTGGTTTCTAATAAATCAGGACAGGGAGGAGGGATCAACCATAGACCATATGTTTCCTCTGCCACCTTGATTTAGTGGCAAAAATTGACCTTTGCTCTCGGGTTCAATAGTCCAGGCCTTCTGTGAGCTTCCATAATGAGACGTCAGTTGTAAGGCAATAATGTAATGAAACTCAGGTGTGGATTTAGCAGGACAGCCAAGGGGGATGTGACCTCCTTCTCTCCCTACCATTCCCCCTCTCCCCTGCCCTACTTCATGCATTCTGCCTGCCCACCCCCATGCCAGCACTGGGAATGGGGTTGCCTGCCTCTGGGTCCGTGTGGTCCTTCTGTGAGTCCAGCAAGGAGGTAAGAGTGGCCTAGACCCTGCAGGAGAAGATCCAGGGTTCAGTTCTCCTGTGTAGATCAGGTAGTGCCTGCCCTTGGAATGGTGCTATCAGCCTCTGCTGTCTACAGGATCAGGTGCAGGAATGGGCTGTGAGAGCCTGGTGAGACTCAGAAATACTTCTGTCTCCAGGCACTCATCGCAGCCATGTTGCAAATCTTGAGTGCAGAATGTGAAGTTTTGCTTCCCATCTCTGCCTCCATGGTCTGATGCCCAAAGGAAAGAAAGTCCAGCAGGTGCATGGAAGGGCTACGACAGGATTTGACTTGCTTAGGTCAGGTCCCAGGTCTGGACAATCGGTGCTCGTGGAGATTCAGTCATGGTGGGCAAAAACTTCCACGTGTGATCCCATACGAGTAATATAAAAACCAAGAGAAAGAATTAGTAACTTGATCAAAAATTGTCTAAATTTTGCATGTGAAATAGAATGTTTTGGACAGTAAAGACTGAGAGAAATCCACTCTGTGTCCTTAGGAACTTCTGTACAGAACAAGATCCTAGTTATACTACCTGATTGCAAAAAAATCCAAACCTGCATCATGTCTAGGCCAGGGAACAACCTTAACTGCAGGTGTACATGGTTTGAAATATATCCTTATTTTAACCGTTGTGAGTAGTTAAAATGATCACCACTGCTTCCTCTATGTTTTTATAAAATTCTCCCTTTGTTTTCAGTTTTCTCTTTGGATTTTTTCTTATTTGGTTTATTTTGTAAGGTTTGGGTGGGGTTTTTTTGTGACATAATCAGAAATACAACTATAATATCAGCATTGAAGTCCCCTCTTGAAGTTCCTCCTGGCTAAGTGGCATATGAAAACAGCTCTTAACTCTTTCTAAAAGCTTTACCAGGTCACTAACATTCTGGCCTTTCTATAAGTCATAACATATAAAGCAGACGTGAGGGTTTCACATTGTCTCCTTACCACCAGTATTACATGGACAAAATACATGGCCCCAGAATGACCTTCTCGTTAGTCCTTCTT
Source organism: Pomatostomus ruficeps (assembly GCA_013400735.1). Taxonomy (NCBI): domain Eukaryota; kingdom Metazoa; phylum Chordata; class Aves; order Passeriformes; family Timaliidae; genus Pomatostomus; species Pomatostomus ruficeps. The sequence continues at coordinate 87,095 of VYZT01049570.1, read as the reverse complement.
GGTGCTGCCACGCTTTCTGGTTACATATTATTCACATCAGAGACAAGGCTTGCAAACACTGGTATTCATAACACGCTTCTAAATTTTTTACACACCACTTTCACATCTCTAATTTTGGAATTTCCAGACACTTAGGTTTCAGAAAGATGAAAATTAAGCTGTCCTGTTTTGTAAATCTGGGAGAAATAGTCTCTCTTGGTTTTCAGTAATATCTATATGCTTGTGCTGCTATTAATAGTTTACGTGAGTATCTTTGATCCTATGGTCAGGACTGATGAGCTGATTGCTCCTCGGTGGGAGCAGTTGATTTGGAGCAGTTCTTATTTCTCTTCTTTCCTCTGTTTTTGTATTTTTTGGAACAAATGCACTAAGAGATTCTTTAAAAAGCTCTATCACTTGAACAGGAGTCATACAGGTGACCTCTGCCAGGTCTAGATACAGTGGCCTGAGACATAGCAGCCCAGCTGCAGACAGCTTATTACTTGCAGAAAAGGATGCAAGAGCAAATATTTCTCCACTGGCAGCAGTTCACAGTCCAACATGCAAGAGGCAAGCAGCATTGAGCGTTGATAGCTCAATGGCAGCTAGGTAGGGTCCCCTAAGCCAGAAAGTCCATTTTCTGTTTTCTCTATCAAAAATGCCATAAAAGAAAGGACTTTTCTAGTTCAAATCCATCCTGACAGGACTGGTGTGCTGAAAAGAGACATGTTACCCTTCTTTATCAGCATGGCCACAAGGTTGGAAGCTTCTTCACCCCTCCATTTTGTCCATTTTCACCGAAAATTCTTGCTTACCCTTCAGTGCAGGCTCCAGAGCTCTGTAGCACCTCTTTGTCTTTGGAGACTGACATCAGACCTTGGCCATTTTGTCTACATGCAGCAGTTACAGCAGATGCCATTGCAGTCGGGCCAGAACCAAGCCCCAGGCCAAACCCAGCTGTCTGGGGCACCCATACACATCAGCTCTGTTGGGAAAGGTTTAACATTTCCCTTCCTTGCCTTGGAGCTCTTGCAAAACACACCTGTGTGTGCTGGTCCCTGCTTGCCTTCTCCATGTGGCCCACAGTGGGCAGGGAGCCGATGCCAAGCCTCAGCTCAGCCGTATCCTTCTCCCGGCCCTGCCAGGCACGGACACACGCTGCTGCTGCTGCTATTTCTGTTGCTCAAGAGAGAGGCAAAAATAGCACATGGCACTCATAATGCCAAGATTCCCGGGGCATTTTGGCCTGCCCGTGGCATGGCACTTTTTACGAAGCTATTTCCTGGGTCACCAGTTGACCTTGGAAAAGGAAAGCTGGCCCTGTCTAAGCAAACTGCCCCAAAATATTCCTGCCGTGAGGCAGGGCTGGTGGCCTGATATGCACAGGGCAGACAAGCAGGGAGCTGTCTAGAATACCAGTGACACGTGCTGGCAGAAAACCACCACTGCATGCTTTTGCTGATTTGGCTACGCCTCCCTGTGCTCATTTCTAAACTGCCTTAGATCTGCCTTGCCTGGCGATCCAGCTGGTCACAGCTCTGATACCTGGATCACAGAGCCTTGGCTGGTGAGGGCTGCTGTAAGAGCCTCCAGGGGCTTCTCCTCCCAGCAGAACTTGCACCCTGACTTTTCGAAGCTGTCACTAATTTTTCATTACTGTAATACGTGTACTAGGCTGCTATTCTTTCTTCTAGTGACACAGGTAACTCTCACAGAACAGAGAAGTTGTATCCTCCCTGGTAGTCAGATTAGTTAATACACTCCATGGTAAAAGACTCTTGTGTTTTTTTCATTACAGATCTCACAATTTCACTGTTTCTTGTAAGGTTTTGATATCCAGCAAAAAGAAACACCCTCAAGCATCAGAAGTGTCTTTTTTTGCTCTAAAACTCTCTTCTGCCACAGCTGAGCTACAAGTATTAAAAAGCTAACACTTTTCCTTCTCTTGAACATGTGCATCATATATACAAATTATAATTTCAACCTCACTTGAATTATTCCTAAGAAATAACACGTCCAAATGATGTAATTTCACTATTGTGCTGGTTTTGTCTGGCGTAGAGTTAATTTTCTTCACTGTGGCTGGTGTGGGGCTGTGTTTTGGATTTGTGCTGAACATAGGGTAGAAAATACAGAGATGTTTCTGTTATTGCTGAGCAGGGCTTACACAGAGCCAAAGCCTTTTCTGCTTTTTGTACTGCCACACCGAAGAGGAAACTGTGGCTAAATAGGAAGTTGGGAGGAGACATGGCTGGGACAGGTGACCCAAACTGACCAAAGGGGTATTACAGACCACATGGCATCAGGCTCAGTGTGTAAGTAGTGGGGAAAAGGGAGAAGGGATGTTTGGAGTGATGGCATTTTGTCTTCCCAAAAATGCTTTGCTTACATGTGTGCCTTTAGTTTTCCCTACTGAACTGTTTTTGTCTCAACTTAGAAGTTTCCTGGCTTTTCCCCTTCTGATTCTCTCCCTGATTCCACTGGTGGGGGAATGAGTGAATGGCTGCCTGGGCCTGGATGCTGGCTGGGGTTAAAATGCAACAATTATAATTAAAATTGAATCTCCAAAATAAAGTACTAAATAGTTGGAAAATGACAAAATCAAGGTTGGCTGTGCAATCACAGGTGGTCTCTAGTCAATATAAATTTTGGTACTATTTGAAAAAAACCTGTTTGAAATTGCTGATCTTTCTTCTGACAGCACGATCCCCTGCACCACAGAGCTCACAGATCAAAACAGAATTTGCTTGTGAAATAGTGATTCTCTCATTTCGTGGTCTTCAAGTCTAGTTCTGTAGGACTGAGAGGGGTCACATAAAGAGAAATAGTCTTTGAATTTTTGTTTGCTTGTTGTATACATTATATTAATTACTCTGCTGGGGGATAGAATAATATTGCTTTCAAACATGTCAGTGCTATGGACCAACAGGTTCCAATCTCAGCCATACTGACTTGTCTGCCCACAGACCATAAGCTCTGTCTCGACAGCTGCATATCCACCCTTTAGGCATCATTTTAAACCCAAAAAACGCTCAAATTCAAACCCCTCAGACCTGTTTTCTACCAATCTTAGAAACTGCATAACATTTCATTAGGAATTTTCCTGTAATCATTGGCCAAAGCACATCATCTTTATTCCATACTTTTCCACTACTGACTACAATTATTGGTTATTTTCATTTGAAAGATTTGTATGCACCTACCATCATGGTGTTTGGATGCATGACTGTCGCACTGTATGGACACAAAGAAAACACACGTAGCCGAACCAGGCCGAGGGGCCAAAAGGGAGAGCCAAAAAAGAGAGAGCCAAAAGAGAGAGGGCAGAACCCTCTGACCTTTATTTATATGTTCTTAGAAATCACCATGGATTGGAGGTAGAAATTACCACCTCTCAATCACACTGGTCAAAGGAAAAATCCATCACATGTCTCCGCCTAGGAGAATGGAATGAAAACGACAAGGACAGTTAGCAAAAACATGGCCATGTTTACAACAGCATGCGTGAGAAAGTATTACAGCAAAGAGAAACATTGAAGAACTGCAAAACTCAGGACAACACATGGCAGTACTACTCTCAGCTAGAAAATAATCCAAATAGGACCAACGAGATATGATGGAGCAGCCAATAAAAATTTCAACGCCTTAAATTTGTTACTTTTGTAGATTTTTTTGTTACGGTGAAGGATCTTTTAAGTCAGGCTTGCTGGCAAAACATGCAACAGCCATACAAATTGTAAAGCTGGGCAAAAGTGCTTCCAGATTAGAGAGTTTGAAATCAAGAGATGATGAATGTAGATCACATTCAGATCCTTAAAACATTTGCTGTTGCAGAAACTAAGATGGGCATACCCTAAAGCATAAGTCTTTAATTTCTCATGAGAAATTAAGTACTATAGCTGATTATTAGACAATAATGGTGTACTGAATGCATTCTGAATGGTTTGGATGCATTGCACCCACCAAGCCAATCCTTGTCCTGTTTTCAGAATACAAAAGCCAGGTACCTTTGAGTTGATAGTTTCAGGAGTATGAATATTATCCCACAAATGACAGTTCTTCAAAAACTGTAATAGTAATAATAACAATAATAATGAATGTCTGAGGCAGCTAACTTGGGACCCAACAGTAACATATGCTTTTTTCTCTGTGTGAAACATTTGTACTTTCTGCACTCAGCTGGACATGCTTGTGCCACAAATTTGCGGCACCCAAGGCTCTGATTCCCATGACCTACTCAGAGTCATGCAAAGCAAAGAACTTGCATAGCACAACAAACTCCTGTCTTCCTATTTCCCTCCTGACAGGCAGGGCCAGAGAGTTAGAGCTCTTATGTTGCTTACAGGGCTTTTCATGCTGCAGTTATTCTCAAGAGGCTCTTTTCATATTGTTTAAGATCCTTTTAGATAGAAGAGTGGCTAAATAGAAAGAAAAAAAGTCTTAACATAATTGATAATCAGGTTTGTTGTGTACCTTGCGAAATACAAAGACATCAAAGTATTAAAGAATTAAAGGCAGCAGCAAATTTGTGCATTAAATTTTGAGCATGGCTATATTCCAGCACTGAAAAATAAATATTGTCAGAGTGACAATAAAATGATGACCACTGAATAAAAGAGATCAGGATGTCTCAGGTATTATTGGCCAAATGTAATAAGGATGTCTTCATTTTGAAACATGATATGCAAGAATGGTGAGAAAATCTGCTTGTTACTCCAAATAAGAAAACCTTTATTTTTTATAATTGATATCAATGTTACTTAGAACTTGAACTTCTTCCCTTGAGATTCCGACACCAAATCAGTTTCACATTAACCACATTGATTGGTTTCAGCCACTGCTTTATAATCAAACCCCAGAACTGGTGCTGATGTAACTAAGGTTGCTACTTCTATGAGTATGAAAAAGGATTCTCCCAGGTTTATATGCCAAAAAAACAGGCAAGACTTTAATCAGTGATGCAGACAGTTTATGGCAAACATCTGACAACAGACAATTTATAGACACAGGAGAGAAATTATACTAAAGAAAATCTTACTAATTAATGGTCATAGCATATTAATAATCTAATTATATTGATGGCAAGAGAGAGCTTTGATACAAACATGGGCTGCACCAGTGGGTATTAAATAGACAAGTATTATAGAAAGTGTGGCTGGATTTAGGCATATGTTGACTGCAATACTTACAAATTCTTAACAAAGTATCTCATATTGGCATGTAGCGTGACCATATGGAGACAAATCTGCTAGAAGAAACTCTAAGTGGTACATCACTATAATCCTACAGATTCTGAGAGAAGGAGCTGCCAGTTTTGATCGGCTAGATCAACTTGGTCTACTGGTAATGAAGTGAAAGAAGCACAACCCTCGACTCGTGCAAGACCACTCTTGAGGTTAAAGAGCTTGGCTTTCCATCCTGTACACAGACACAGCTGAGGGGGTCTGACATCAGTTGTAGAGTCAGAGATGCTCGTCTACAAAATATCGTCAGGAAAACAGGCTTTTGTGATTGGACATTCTTAGAAAGCAACCCTCAGAGAGAACTGGGAAGAACAATGTGGGACAAAGGCTTTTTCAGCATGTCTTTCAACAGGCTTAAAGGTTTTAATGGTTGCTAATCAGAACCTCATTCCAAATGCTAAATGAGCCCATAGCAAATTTCAGGGTTTGAGTACCATTTGTACACTACTGACTGACCTGTAGGTCCTGGGCTATTTTTTGCTGCCTATTTTCTGCTGGTATTGGGGCCAGCAGAGTGGATCCGAGTGCATCTCAGCTTCTCTGAACTTCCACTGAGTTTCATTCTGGGCTCCAATGAGCAGGAGTAGGGCAAAGCAGCTCAGTGATAGGATCATCCACATGCAGCCTGAAAATGCAGACACATGAGATCCACCCAAGGAAAAGGAGAATAAGCAACTCATTTCTTAAGCTGGACAAGGCCAGTTACGGAAGGGCAGAAAGAAATAAGCAGAGGCTATGTAGCCAGGTGTCAGTGGTTTAGTTACACATGTTGGACTGATGCACTCCAAAGCTGTCTTTGATTTGGGTGAAGTCCAGCCCACTCTTTCCTTGCCTTCCCCAATGTGCAGCATCTTGGTACAGGTACCCTACAGGAGTAGAGCCTTGTGAAGTAATTCCAAACCTAGGACTTCCTCTTTCCAAACCTCAGCCACATGAACAATTTGAGTTTGCTTTAGCCTGTCTGTGGCTAGGTAGCATTTACAGCTTATAACACAAAGGCCCTTCAAAAGAGATTCTGGACTTATTGTTCTTTCTTTTATTACCATGACGGACAATAAACCTAGATAAAATAGTGCAGGTCCTCTATGTATCCTCATGCCTTCATTTCCTCAGTTTCTGGAGAACTCTTCAGGCTGAGGCACAAATTTTTCAGGTTTTTTCCCTTCTTCTCTCCCTCTTACATGTGGCTCTCTGCCAGTCTCTGGAATCTGCTCTCTTTTGGGAAACCAACCTATTATTTCTGCTTCAGCTCTCTAAAATGGTTTCTTAGACTTTGGTGGCTGCCAGCCTCTTTCTTGTATTAGTAGGTTGATTTCTCATCATCTTATGCTCCCTGGAAACAGATCCACAAACAAGGAAAAAAGTCCCCTAAGTTAGTTTTAAGGGCCAACACTTTTTTTATGGCAGTATTTCACACAAAATGGGCATCTTTAATGAAGATGGTGAGAAATCATAACAAAGCAGGAAAGACACAAAACCCTACAGAAAATAATGCTGCTTTTTACTCATTGCATTGTATTTATTTACAGTTTATATTCTTACATTGGTATTAGGGAGGAGAACAGACCCATGTGTTGTGGCTGAGCTGAAGATTCAGCAGCATCCCCATTACGAGGGCATAAGGATGCTGATGTCACCCTGCCACAGCCTGGGGCTCCTTTAGAGCTCCTGGGGCCAGGACAGGCTCTGTCAGAGCACACGGGGCTACCAGCAACAGGCTGTGACTCCCTTGGTGTGAGGGGATTGATGTCAGGAGTGACAGAATGGACATGGCTCTGAGCAGCCAGTAGAGATGTGGATCCAGAGCAGTGCCTATGGAAAGAGAGCAGAGGAGACTCAAAAGGGAGACTGCATTAATCAGTATTTCTGTTTGCACTGAGGGAGATCCAGGCTGGAAAGCCTCTGCTCTACCTTCTTTGATGCTGCATATTCTTATTAATTACTAATTACTCACACTAATGAAGAGATGGAAGATATGCTTCCAAATATGATTAGAAAATCAGTGCTTGGGAGGTAACTCAATGGACCTGCAATGACTTCCCTGACTTCTTAGTATGAAATTGGATACCTCTTGTCACCTTTTAATGGTGTGCTTCTGAAGAATTTATGAGAGCTAAAATGAAATAAAATATTAACCTTACTGAGAAAAAAATATTAGGCTGAAACAATCATATGGAAGATATCTACAAACTGTCTGGTTCTGTGTGGAAGTTTATTTCAACAATGAGTATTTATCTAGAGGTTTTAACTGCAGTGCTTTTATTTAATATATGAATCCTAAATATCATTTACTTGTTCTTCCTCTAAAAGTAAGGAAGTAACAGGAAAGACAGGAAAAATAAGCAGAAAACCTATGACTTCAGGAAAGGTAGCTGCAACCTATACTATGCTTACCATATCCAACTACTACAGTCACCTGTCAGCCAGTTGCTGCCAGAGAAGAGAGAAGTGAGAATATGTGAGAAGCTCTACTCTGCAGACACCCAGCAGACCCATGAGCCTTTCATTATGTTGCATTTAGCTTCTAAATTACTTTTGCACTGTCTGGAATATTAAGTGAAATATTTGGATGTTTGGTCTTTGAAAGTGACTGCAGCAAAAGTCATTGACAGGAAAAAAAGAACAACCCTATGTCGCACTGTATGGACACAAAGAAAACACACGTAGCTGACCAGGTCGAGGAACAATGAAAAGCCAAGAGAGCCAAGAGAGAGCCAAAAAAGAGAGAGGGCAGAACCCTCTGACCTTTATTTATATGTTCTTAGAAATCACCGTGGATTGGAGGTAGAAATTACCACCTCTCAATCACACTGGTCAAAGGAAAAATCCATCACATGTCTCCGCCTAGGAGAGTGAAATGAAAACAACAAGGACAGTTAGCAAAAACATGGCCATGTTTACAACAGCATGCGTGAGAAAGTACTACAGCAAAGAGAAACATTGAAGAACTGCAAAACTCAGGACAACAACCCTACAATGGAATTTTCTGTTTGGCAGGTACCAAGCACTCTCAGCTTTCAGTCACCTGTGCAGCTGAGTGGAGAGAAGGGCACAGCCTTCCTCAGGCTGGGAGTGCCTGGTGCAGTTCTGGCCAGAGAGAGGGAGCTGAGTGACACTTTGCCCATCATGTCACCTGATCTGATGCCCATGTAGAGAGGACAGCATCAGAAGTGGTGAGATACTTGCTTTTTAATGCTTGGCTGTGAACCACACTTCAGTTGTTGAGATATTTTTGTCACCCTTTTCTCCCTTCTGCTGCTTTTTTGTTCTGTTAAGGCTCTTAGATCATAGCTCTGAGACACAAACAATCAGTTATGGTATATCTTCACAATGTCTAATACAATGATATTCTGAATATAGCCTAATATTTCATTTACTACAGTATAAATTATACTACTTTAACAAATTTTGGGACCATAAAAGAACATCCATTATTTCTGTGTTATCTCAGCTAAAATTCTTGTGCTATACAACATTTCTCATCCCTGTTATTTAAAGTAATTTACAACAAATGTGATGTGAAACTTCAGAGAAATCCCAAGCAATGCATTTTATGTTGTCTGACAGCAAAAAGAACCTGCATTAATTTGAACATCTAAATAACATAATCTGCTCCTAGTGCATATAAAGCTCAAATAAATGCTCCTCTTCGTACAATAAAAAACCCAAAAGTGGTTAGAACTTCTTATTTACCACAAAGGAGGGCCTACTGACCTCGCCTTCAGTCTCAGTGTGTCCATGCTGACCATTTGGCCTTCCTCTGGAAACAGCTGAGCTGCAAAGGGACAAGCAAAGGGAGAAACTGTCAGTGTCTCAGTACCCCCTGCACCTGCACAGCTCCCAGTATGGACTAGGAGGTGAGACAAGCGTGACCAGTCAGTGGGAACATTCTCCCACCTCAGCAAAGGCCTTGGAGACCTGGATTGCCTCTCTGTCCCTCTGCTAGATGTGCTGACCATGTGTACATTGTTTGAAGAATTCAAGCTCACCCTCTGCCCATTCAACAATTAAGGGAAATGAGGAAATCCTCTGCGTGGATCATATTTTTCATTTTTATAGTACTTAATAATCCTGACAAAGCTAGGTATCACCAATGCAGGAAGAACAAATAATGAGAACTATGGAAGAGTTAACAGTTTGTTTGTTCCTGGACGGAGTAGATGAAGTGTGGGTCTTTTGTAAAATAAGCTTGGGTACTTGGATTCATTTCATCCTGCACTCACTCCTCTGCAATCTGCTTACCATGACAAAAGTCACCAGAGACGCAAAGTGCTGTGATAATGAGAGAGCTGCAGGTAACTTCCAATCAGTCCCCTGCGGCATATTTGGAGTTTACTAGCCATAGGATATAGTGGTTTCTCCATGCAATTGCCGCTGACTCCACATTTCTCCTTCAGTAAATATATGCAACCATTGAAAAATAAAATTCAGGTTTACCTTAAAAGAGTGCTGAGCACATCCCTCTCTGTGAGCCTCATGTTTATCAATCTTGCAATCTTGGGAAATCAGAGTATTGGCTTTTGTTATAGTAATCTCTCTGTTGGAAGCAACCATCATTTGGCTATTGGAAATTTTATGTAATGAGTAATTTACAGCTCCTAATTTTCTCAGACACCTTTTGCAAGTGAACCTGCAAATAACATAATGCAAAATATTAAACCACTGGATGCAGCATATGCAGCCTTTCACAGACCAAAATTATACCCCTTTAGGAGTTTTACTCTCCTAACAAATGCTTCTTAAGAATGATTTCTCTGTGTGTAATGTGCTGGCATAAATTATAATATAGTAAATTTAATAATTAATGACTTTTTTGTTATATGGTTTTATCACCATTACATTTTTATCAATTAGTGAATGTATTACTGTAGTACTAGTTTTATTTCTCCTAAGACACACATCTGAATTTACTTCATGGGGTAAAGTTTTAAAAGCTGTGCTACATGTTTCTTTTTTTCAGCTGTTGTTTGCAAGTTGCCCAGGTTACTTCTGGTAACACTCTATGCAAGATAGAGAGACGTGAAACCCTTTCAGCCATCTCATGACATTACCCTTAAATTATTGTTCCCGTTTTCAAGAAAAAGAGGAATGTGTCTAACATTTCCTTTCATTTTATTCTGCTTTTAAGTATCCCTAACACTGTGCCAGAATTAAAGTCAAAAGTTAACACCGTACTAATGGGGTTAATGTGTGGTCAAAGTCTGCATTTTTTTCTGCCAGAAAAGCATTTGACATTATTCTTGTTGAATAAAGACAGTCAGCAGTGGTACGTTACAAGCCTGCAGCTCTGAAAAGGAAAACCAGGCTGTTTGCACACACTGATTGCTGTATTTCTTTGTTCCAGGCAGGGCAGGCTGTGCCAAGAGGTGGTTTTATTCCTACTTCCAAGTGCCATGCTGCTGCTTTGCAGAGCAAGGAGCACTTCGGAGGCACGAGGGCCTCAGGTATAAATATAATGATGTGACTGTTTATTCTCTATGTTGACCCACTGTAGCTCTATTCCAGCTTCATCCCAGCTGATTTCCACGGTGTTGTATTGCCCTCGGCCTGGCAGCAGCGTGGTGATGGATCAGGAATTCTTTTCCCCAGTTTGCAGAGCACAACAGTGAATTTTCTAGGTGGCCTGTTCGGAGACCTCTGCATTCGCTTGTGGTGTTAGACAGATGAGGAGGAACAGGAGCCAAAAGGAAAGGCAAAACCTAGAGAGAAGCCGTCTGCCCTCTTTTCACCTCCTCACGGAAGTCTCCTGGTAGTGATACCGTGAGCTCCGGACCTGCCTAGAAAGGGTCAGCTGAGCTTAAGAAGGAAACATTTTGCAATGCATTGTTCCCCATTAGGAACTCAGTAGAAAAGGGAAACAACAGTGTTGATGTTCCTCTAGTTTGCCTTCTCTCCTGGCTTCTGCCCAGAGGGAGAATTGGAAGAGATGAAGGTGCAGCCCTGGCACTGGGAATCAAGGACGTGAGGGTGGGAAGTCAAGTTATCTGTACAGCTCCTATGAAGGTCCCACGGCTCCAGGAGGTCCTACAGCCAAATGTTTTAAATTATTTTTGCCTTTCAAGGACTGGCAAGTCTCACCTACAATACTGACACCTGCTCCTTTTCCAGCATGAGATTCACAGGTCCCAGAGTCAGACTCTTTCAGCTCTGTGCCAATTTTTTTAGAGAAAACATCATCCACAGGCCATATGAGCTGCACATAGAAGGGGTTTTGTGAAGCTAATGTGTGTGCTTGTCAGCTCTTCAGCTTGCCCTTAAAAGCAAAATTGATTAGTTAATTAATTCAGACATACACAGGTTCTCTCTATGGAGGGCTTTGCTGTGTGAGTGTGGATTTGGACCAGGAGGCAGCACCAGGGCACCTCCTTGACCAGCCCTGTCTTGCAGACCCCAGAAAGATGGGCCAGGCTGTACTGGGAATGGGGGCCAGGTTGTGCTGGGAATGGTGACCAGGGTCAACCAGAGCCCAAGAATCTGTAGGCACACTGGGGCTCAGCCAGNGGCAGGGCCAGGGCTGCAGCATCCAGCCTGGATATCAAAGAAATTCTCGTTACTAAATGAAACAGAATGTTTTGGTTAATCCAGTAGAGAAGGGGTACTTAATTAATTTCTACCGAGGTCTGCTGGGAAATTCTTCCAAGGTCTGTTAATTCTTACTGAGATTTGATCAGCAGGAAGCACTGCACTGGTTCTGCTCTGCCTTAACGATTCGCAGCCACTTTCTGAGGGAGCAGAGTAATGGTGGGAACTCCCAGGCTGCCAGCAGATAAGGTGAGGTTTGGGTAAAATGTGCTCATGAGCTGGATGAGAAGCTGCTATTTGAGCACCAGCACAGCACTATGTCTTCAGGGATGTAAATTAAAGTTACAGGTGAGAGCACAAATAAAAATGAATGGTTTGTTCCACATTATAATTTTTTCCAGCAGAAAAGCTGTCTTAGCAGGTTCCTGATCTCTCCCTTGTCTCACCTCCATCACGGCAATGACCACCACAATTTCCCAGCCCTTCTCAGCTCTTTGTGGAGACACTCCTTGAACCTAGTCAGTGAAATCATCCATTTTTAAAAACAAATTAGGAAAAGGAAAAGGAACTATTTCAAGTGTAGCCACATATGGAGCACACTGAGCACTTACAGAACCGTGGTTCAGGGGAAGCAGAACAGGGCAACCAGCTGTAAAACCCTTCTATGAGCCTCACCCTTAGAGCAATCTGGCACAGAAACACCCAAATTACAACTCCCAACAGAAATTCCTCCCCATGATTGTATCATCACGGGTGCCACATGCTTGCCATTATAAAACCCAATATCATGTTGTTTTTCAAAATCACTGGGCTTTCTCCAAGCAGACCAGAAGTGCAGATGCTGGAAGGATGAATTTGCTGAAAATGAGTCATCTACAAGAAGTCAGGTGTTTCCAAACAAAAGGGCATGAGGGATGCTTTGTTTTAACCCTATAAAACTGTCCTAGCGGCCCTTTATTTGGGGAAGGTTTCAAATTCAGAATTCCCCACTGTTACAGAACCCTGATTCAACCCACACAGGTACGAGGGGCCAATGAAGGGCCAATGAATTGAGGCATATATAGAGACAGCCCTATTAAGATTACATGGGCAGCATTAATGCGGGTATTTCCTAGCTTTGGCATGTTTGCCTGAACAAGCATGATCTGCTGTCCTGTTGGCTGCTGAAGGGAATCAGATCTCAGTCATCCAGTCTTTTTGTCTCCACATAACTTCACTAGCTCTGCATGCCTGTTACAGAATGTCTAAATCAAAGTTGTTCATGTGAAGAGAATGCAACTGCTTTAACTGAAAGCAAACTTTCTCTGACGCCATACAAGGTTATCCACATGTAAGTTAAACACAAGAACTGCAGTTATCAATATATCCAGTGACAACTCACTGCACTGTCCAGCTGGTTTGGTTGCTTTGTTACAAGAGCCAGCCAGGAGTTAAATTAATCCAGCTAACATTGCTTGTACTTTTAATCTAATGCAAAAGCTGAATTTCAGACTTTTAAAAGTGAAAGGCAAGCATCTATCCATCAGTGGTACTACCTAACTGCCCATAATGGGTAACTGTGGAAATAATAGCAGACAATACATTTAATTTCTAAGGCTGAACAATCAGGAACCATTACAGGAATATGGAAGACATGAGTAAAGCAATTAAGGTAAGTGGAATGTCTTTCATTACTTGTATCAAACAAGTGAACTATTCAGAAACATGGGCCAAGTTGGCGAACTTGCTCAAAGTAAATGACCGATGCAACTTTCCATGTGTGCTTACAGAAAATCAGACACTGCTAGCTGGGCTGGCTCCTTGTCAGCCCACTCCTGTGGCACACAGCTCCTGTCTAAATAAGAACGTTACTTGTTGTGAGTGAAATGAAACTTAAACTGACAGTCACAAATGTAAAATAAATGACTAAATATTGTTTGTAGAGAAAGCTGAGCACTTATTTGCAAACACATAAGGAAGAAGTGGCTTCTGTTCAGTGGGACTGCTCCAATGTGAGTAGTTACTCATTTGCTGAAGTGTTCACAAGATCAGATCACAACATCCAGAAACTCAGCTGCTACACCCAAGCATTTTTTCCACAGCACCCAGTTCTTAGTCACCACTCTCCAGGGAGAGCAGACAGTGTAGAGCAGAAGTCATTGTGGTCAGTGTGTGGCTTATTTAGTAAAATTATTTATCTTGCTCATTTTCCATGATTCATATTTCAAGACTGCATTCTTAATTTCTGTCAGACTAGATTTATACAAAATCAAGAGCTGCAGAAAGGCCTGTCATTTGTTCTAAAGCCTAGTGCGGGGAGAATCGGCCTCACATACGCACAGGGTGACACTTAAGTTGGGATCAGTAGTATTAAGTTTATCAATGATCTGTATTTTCAAAAGGTACAAATTATTTGGGGTAGCTCCATCACAGAGATTCCTTCACCCAGTGTAATACTCAAAAAGTAGGTCCTCCACCCTTCTGAAAAGCCAGTGGCTCCCTGAGACCTGTCAGAAGGGTCTCCTGACACCCCATGCGACTTTGGAATATCTTTGCCAGTTATTTTAGTTATCCTGCAATGAAAATTACCTGTTTAACCTGCTGCTGTTTGCTACCACCCCCGTGGAGCCTGCAGTGCTATTGGAGGTGGGTAAATAATTGCATTATTCCCTGTCATAATGTTTATTTAGCCAGTAGTTAACTGACTGGTAGTGGGCAGTCTTAAGATGAATGTTCATTCAATTCATGAGCCCGAAGGAGAAGCAAAAGGTAGCTCTGAGACACCTGCATACCCATTTCCCAGCAGATTCCAGCAGAGAGAGCAGCCTTTCTGCCTGCTCACTGCTGCCCCAGGAACCTCCCTGAACCCCAGGGCTCCTGGTAGGAACTGAGGGGAGAAGCAGTTCCAGCAGCCTACAGGAGTCACTGGCTGTGCAGAAAGCAGTGAGATGCCTTCATTAAACAATGCAAAATTTACACTACAAAACACAGCAGGAGAGCTCTGGAAAAAATGCAGTAACATTTTTTAAATACCTCAGTCAATTCATTCAAAAAATATACATTGGCAGGAGGAGGGGAAGTGGTTTAATAATTTTAATGGCCAATACTTAAGAAAAGATTAAAGGTCTAATACATTAAAAAGGAAACTCTGCTGATGGTAATCAGTTTTGCTGCTTTTATGCATCACTTTGTTTCGTGTTTGTGTATGAAATGAGGTGGGGACGGAGGGTGGGGGAAACTTGAAGATTTAGGGAGATTACTGCTTTCATGAGAATGTTTTATTGCACTTCGGCAGTTCTGGATTTAACCAGAAAATCCAATTGTGGAAAAAGGATGAAACAATCTGTTTTTCCTCTAATCAATCACAAGGTTTCAGGACACATTAAAATAAATTTGCGACCGCCATTCTTCTTCCTTCCCACTGCTGTCGTAGCACATGATGATCCAAAAGCTGACTGACACTTCCCATATCAGCCCTGATGCCTGCTGCCCTCCTCCTTTTAACAATTCTTATGATTACAAACAAATAACTTCAGAGCTGTTGTGAGAACATGGAGAAAAGCCTTATGGCGGATGAAGCATTTTAATACTAATAAAAATTTAACTCAAAAATATTGGCCAAATTACAATCAGTCACACGAAGTAGCATGAATAAAGTAACAAATACTGTGAAATATCCCTCCCAGCTTTTGCCTGCAGCTGCCTGTTACTCCTAAGCTAGTTGTTACCTCAGATCAAGCAACCAGCAATGAAAATCCCAGGCAATGTGCTCAGATCAATATGGATTGCAGAATCATTCCCTGCCAGTGCAACAAACAGGAGCAGTGCAAGCCCCCATGTTCCTATGCAAAGTCTCAAATCCAAGGGAAGTGGAATTTAATGTCCCAGTTCAGGACACTAGAAATGTGCATCACGCTGGCAGACTGCTCGTGGTACCCAGTCAAGCTGGTTTCTGTGACTGCCATGGGAATACACACCAATGCTGAGGTACAGCCCATCGCTCTACACACAGGAATCCAGACTGGAATCATCTACGCTACAGAAGAGTGTTACAAGCACTACAGGCAATCCTTGCTAAGGAAGCTTTCTTTTCTGCTGAGCCCAGGTATAGAATAGACAATTGGTTTTTAGGAAGTTAAATTTAGATTAATTCTATCCAACATTGACTTTTAGGAGAAGCAGTTATTTAGTTACTACTGCATCAGTGATCCAAAATCAGACCTTTACCAGTATGGAAGATTGGAAGATTAGAGACTCAATTTTAGTTGATTGAGGTAATTAGCACCATCTTTGGACAGCAATTTAGAGTATCTGCCTAATTACTATGAACAGTTTCCCCCTGTCCACCACAGACAGATCCCTGAACCCGTTCACAAGAGGAAGGTCCTCCCACACATATCTTTTTTTCTGGGAACTATTTCCTGATTCTGTCAAAGTTTGTGGATGTGAACTCACTGCAGCATCAGAGCCCAGTTGCAACATCTGCACCTGGGCTGGACAGCTGTGACATGAATGAAACAAAATCCCTTGGAGGATCCCAGTAATAAAGAAACCCATCTAGGCATATAAACAGCACCCATAGTCAAAGGCTCCATTCTATGGCCTGACAAGAAATCATTAGCATTTGTGAGGGCTCATAGCCATGTCTGTGAGCACTGATATTAGGTGATACTGAGCAATTATGTTTTTGCTAATGTTGTTCAGATAACAATTCGTTCAAAAAGTGAAACTATCAGTAGGTATGGAAAAAAGTGCTGTGTTAGATTAGACTCTGTGTAGTATTTGTTTTGTGCCATGTTTTCTAGAGCCTTCTCATTTATCTTTTCTCTAGAGCCTTTTATGAGCCCAATATAAAAGTGGTGTACAAAGGTTAAAAATATGGAGTTTCTCACGCTTCAATGAAAATGTTCAGGTATAACAGTGAAAAAAGTGGTTGAAAGAAATATTTGCTTTCCAGCATGGAAATAAAATGCTGTGTAAGAAGATAGTTAAGCAAAATACTATGGCCTGTTGCTCCTCAAAACAGAAGCAGCAGTGCTCAGGAAGTTTTTGCTGAGTAACATTTTAGTGAAGGAGAGGAAGGGAAACTGAAAAAGAAGCAGCAGACTATATAGAGACAGCTTAAAGAAGCCCTGGAAATGTGGCCATGAGAGAAGTCTTCAGACAAAATTCTGGGCTGAGAGCTGAGTAGCAGAGGACTGGGAACATAAAAAAAAGTCACCTGTTTGAATTCTCTCATGTGTAAATGAATGGCTGTGTATGTACATGTTATGTGTAAAATACACGCCAAAAAAAAATTATCAGTAAAGATAACAACTCTGCAGATAACTTCTAATTAAGTCACATCCTTGAAAATTAGGTAAACTTTCAGGCAAAAAGGGGTAAGGCCACATTGTTATCATAAATATGGCTTTATATAGTACAAAGTTTTTCTACAATTCATTCACTACAACCTTATGCTTGTTTGAATCCTCAATAAAAATAATAAAAATACCCCCAGTTTCAGTAATATGGATATATGGTGAATATATGTTACTTCTAAAGTGCTGACCACATAAATATTTATCATACACTTTTTTTTTTCTGTGCAAGAACTGCATTTAACTTCATCAAGTCAATTTCATTTAAAAAAGACTAAGCCAGCATATTGAACTGATTTCTGGCACAATGGTAAGATTTTTTTTCTTTACTGTCATTTTAATTCATTATATTACTGTGCTATTTTTAAAAGGTCCCATTTATATTGTACATTGCAGTTCCATAGATTAGCAGTTGGAAACTAAAGATTAATTTACAGGAAATGCAAGGAAGGCAGCAAAGTAGTGATAGGAGTTATCTTTAGAATTATTTTGGATAATATACCACAAGATCTTTAACATGGCATATTCTGTGCCATGTTAAAGTTTTGATTTTAAACATTTAAAGGCAGGGACTAACTATTCTTGACACTTCTGTGAAATAACGTAAGTATACCGTGTCTTATGCTAAATTACAGCTTCATTCTATTTTATCAAATACATCGCGTGGTAAATTCTGCTTACAATTCAAAAGGGGGAAATGAATTGCTCTGAAGTACCAATAATAAAGCTTAGAGTAGAACATTACAATATTTCAGTTACAATTACAAAAGCAAACCTGGTGCAGATGAACAGGAGCTGAAATTTATCACCACCCGATTGCTGTTCAGTGGACCATGTGAAGGGAATTAACTTGTCTGTCCAGTTTGGAGCTGAAAACTCTCTTTGTTCCAGAACCTGCCACCAAACTTGGCAAAATCATTGGCAGAGCTCAAGGGTTAGGTGGGTGTTGGCGACACAAGTATTGCTGTGCTTTTGACTGCTGACAGACTAAAGTGCAGAACTTGATTGGTCAGAGAAGATGGCAAAAGCATTCAGAAGTTTTAAAAAAGACCACAAAACAAATAAACAAATAAACAAACAACTAGCAGACAGTTACAGCATTTGCACAAATTTTCCCAATTCTTTTTTTACTTGGAGTCATGGGACTGGGCATTGAAAAAAATCTCTCTCTAAAGGAATTATATTCACACAAGCACAGGTTATGGTCTTGAGGCAGAAATTAATGGGTGAGATTCTCTGGCCTGTGTGATACAAGGGGTCAGACAAAGCGATCACAATGGTCCCTCTGGCCTTCTAAATCTATGGATCTAGATGGAAATCAAACTGTTTGCACAATCAGGCAATGTCTCTTTTTGTCTGGTCTACACAGTAGCATCCACATTTGACACTTTATGCTGTAAAATAATACAGAGGTGAATATGCATTTCTGCATGTGTGTGGGCATTATCCAGACTGTATCACACGGCCCGTTTTAGGTCCCCTTCTGCTGTCAGTATGGCAGACAGCACTTTATCACTTGAGTAATGAAACTGCAAGAGGGAGCAAAATAGATCCGTCAGTGCTCTCTGGATTTTTGACTTGCACTTGAGGAGTACATGAGCAAAGGCAAGGTTATTCTCTGCCTCTCTCCTTATTCTCTCTTCTCTCACTCTGATGTATGATCAGGCTCCTTGCATCACCAAAATAAACAAGAAGCAATTCCCTCACTGGGATTAGGAAACGTTGGATGGAGCTCTGAGCACCCTGGTGTAGTGGAATTTGTCCCAGCCCATGGCATAGGGGAGCGGACTGGATGATCTTTAAGGTCCCTTCCAACTCAGGCCATTCAATGGTTCTGTGATTCTATGACTTTACATGTGTACAGAACTGTGGAGGCCAGTGCACCTCCCATACCAGAACGATAGAAGATGCACTTTTGGGACAAGCCCTATTTCTATCATAGCTCCCCAGCTTAGGGTGAGGAAGAGACTTCCTCCCATGATTCTTTGAGTTAGTAATTTGTTTATGTATATCTTTGTTCTCTGGTTGGCCTGGTGGCCTCTCCACCCTAGTTGTCAGTTTGCTGTCAGTTAATCCCTTGTTCACTCCCCTGTTCCAGAATGTTCTTTACTCCTGGGTAGCCCATTGGTCCTTTCCCTGTAACCACGCCCTTTGGTTTCCTCCATTGGTTTCCACACCGTGGCCCCTACTATGTACCGCCCCTGATCCCTCAGTTCATTGGTTCCTATTGCTCTGCCCGCCCCTATCCAGTCCCATACTTAACTCCCTGCACACCCTTTGTTCTCATTTTCGTCCCTCAACCCTTTTGCAGTGTGTTAGGATAAACTTTGCCTGTGGAACCCGACACAAAGACCCTTCCTGCCTTTTACTCTCTGGCTTTCTAGCTGACTGCTTGATTTTACGATCAAGCAGCAGCCCGTGTGCAGGGGATGCTGCTCCGACCCAGGCGGCTTCCTTAGAGGAGACGCTCTCAGGAAGGATGTGGCAGATACCGTCCCAGACTCCCACCCCATCACAGAATTACCAATTTCCCAACCATCATCAAAAAAAATTATGTTTACCAGTCCTCCTGACTGTTCTGTTGGTCATGATGGAGTGGCATCAAAAACTGACAGATTCAGTTTGGAGATGCTGCATTTTCTTTTACTAGCGCTTTGATTTTTTCGAATGAGAAAAATTCCATAAAAAAAAGCCATAATTCTGTCAGTTGGATAGAAGATAGCACTGCGAACACAAATTGATAGACTGCCTATCCAAGTGAAGCATACAATTAGTTCTGAATACCTTTCTTTCAAAATTATACTGATAATTGGCAATCTTATTCACCTGAGTTTGCATTTGGCTAAATGACAGAGAATTCTATTAACTGATGCATTTTTTAAAGTTCATTTGCAAATAGCAGGATTTACTATTTGTGAGAGGCCGGTTTTCTTTCTATTAAAAAAAAAAAGAGAAGATTATTAAAACAGTTCTTAGGGCATGATTCCCATTCCTAGCACACAGTGTTTATCACAAGATTTAGGACTGTGGAATAGGCTTAAGAGTTACTACTAAAAAGCTATGTGACAGCAATACCTCCCTGTATTTTCTTAATCACCTTTTTTTTTTCTCTTAGTTCCTGCTTATTTCTTTTTCTCCTCCCTGTGTGCTAGCACCACTCTGCATCTGAGGAAGCAGCCTTAAGAATTGACAGGGCTTAAAAATGCAACCTAAACTGAACAAACAATAAAACCCACACAGCAAAATAAGAAGAAGGAAAAAAAACTCTTTTCAAAACTTATTTTCCAGGATCAGGGTGCTCGTGGGGCAATGGATAGAGCCATTCTGGCAGAGCAGAGGAAGGTGACACATGGGGCAGAAGTCCTGTGATCTGCTCCAATCATCACCTCTGCCTGGAAAGAAGGTGTGTGGACTGTCTTCAGGCTTACTGAGTGACTTATGTAGGGAGACATTTCAGCCTCTCCAGTTTTGCATGACAGGTATTTACCCTCTCCACACTTCAATAACTGGGCCATTTTCTGCTCACCCTCTCTATCCCACGACAGTTTGCCAAAAGTAGGTTCAGGATTTGATGGTCAAGTTATTCTTTGTAATGTACTTTATTACCACTGCTGAAAACTCTGAAAAGTAGGAAAGATCTGCACTGTGTACTAGACACTACCTGCAGTGAAGGAGAGAATAAACCCCCAGCACAGGACAGACTTGGCTATTATCTCTCCAAGTGCTTCTCAATGTCTTCTGTTAGTCTGGAAGGGAACAGAATAATGGAAAGTTTGGGGTTTAGCAAAATAACATCTCTGAGAAACAGTTTTTCATACCAGAAGCTTGGCTTCTGTTTTCCCTCTTAGAACACATGGTCATATGATGACCTATGCCAGGTACTTCCTGGGAAGGTGTGGGGGGGAAAATTTTAAAGCCTATTTTAATCCTTCCCTTCAGTGACACTTCATTGTTTTAGACTTGTAGTGATAAATGCGATAATGAGTAATGACATCTATTCATGGAACGTGTGAAAGCAGGTCTGAAATGTCAGGATTTAGCGTGAGGAAAATGTGTTTCCAGCAAGGTCAGCTGCATTGACTTGCTTCAGCCCATCCCTCATTAAAACACAGCCTGGGTTTCTCGTAAGTCTGGGCAGAGCACATTCTCCGTCTCTGTGTCTCCTTCCCCCTGTGCCTGCAGTTTTTTTAGATGGTGCTCAGAGGCCAAATTATGGGAATTTTCAAACTCATTGTTCCCCATTAAAATGCTAATTCTGCCTGTGATTCCTATTGTTTAATCCCTTGAGTGCTCTAGGACACGCAAGACAGAGTGCACATTCTGTGAAAGAGCGTTCACCCCATGTGTTTCCCCGTGCCACTGCCAGCAGCCGGCCAGGACAAATGGTGTGGCTTGGCGAGGGGACAAGAGGCTTCAGCAAGGTGCAATAAATGAGCTGTACCCACCTGTCACCCTGACTGTGCTTCCTGTGTCACATGGATGAACCTCTTCTACTCCCCGCTGACCTGCAGTGCCCATCACCAGAGTGCCCAAGTCCTTCCTATAGTGCAGCAACCACAGCAGCCAACATCTGGCACATCCTTCTCCTCTCACCCTGCCCCCAGGAAGAGAGCCTGTGTAGAGAAAAACCTTTGGTAAAGGGAATTGTTTTTTATCAGAGCAAGATAGGGAAGGAGGATTGCTTTTAAAGTTTTTATTAGTTTATCTGTTGCTGTAAATTTATATGGGGCAGGGGCAGTGGTCAAACAGTGTGCTTGGAGCAGGTTATGAAGGGATATGATGGTTCACAGCCTCTGGGGCATTTCACTCCACAGGGTTGGTGGACTCTTGTGAAAAGCCTTCATCTGAACACCACTGTGCCACAGACTTAAAAGTGCCAACTACAGCCCTGGTATACTGGAGTAAGACCAGGATTTTGAATCTGACACACAAAACACTACCAGAGGTCAGCATCAACAGCAACAACAAGCTGACCCTGTGTGGGTAACTACTGTTAGATGACACAATTGTGCTTTTCCATTGGTTTTGGTTTAACTTTTGTAGACCTTAAGGCAGGTGAAACTAGACACTGACCTTTGCTTCCACAGGAAAATGAAAATTTGACATTTTCCCCTAGAAAACAGGATCTTTTCACTTACCATGACCAGGAAGGAACTTCATTTGCCACCTACACATGTGTCTGGCAGAAAGAAAGACGTCTTCATTGCAAGAAGAGGAAAGGAATCACAGATAATGAATTAAAATTTCCATGACTGAACTATTTTCATATTCTCATTTTTATTCTGATACCTATCAGTATAGAAGAAATCTTTGTTCTACTGTATAATATTTTGCCAAAATAGGACTAGTGTTGTTTACAACCATGATCTAAGGATATAAGTGAGGAAAGGAGGATGTAACATTTATTAAATCAGATAAAGTTCTGGAAATTATGCTTTTGGATTTGGCCTTGAGGGATGAATGTCCCAAAGCATCTCCATTTTATTCAACTTTATCAGTTTGTCTAGGAAAATATGTACTTTCTTCCAAAATACTGCCATTAAGCTCTACTTATATTTTTTGTGATTATAGCTAGTTTTTTAGGTCCCTGTTAAACCATTGATAGTGCTTCCTGATCCTCTGACTTCAGTAATTTATTTATATTTCCTGAACCATTTGGTTTTTATTCCATAATAAAATTATCAGCCATGCTTGGCAGGCATTGCCTGAGAAGACTCTGCAGTACTGAGTACATGCTCACTAGCTAGTTTAAAACTGTATTTTGACAACACTGAATGGCTTACTGTGTCTTTTTTGTTTGCTTTATATTAATTCAGTCTTGTTATTGCTGCCTGAAATGAACCCTCAGGAACTTTACCTACATCCAGCTAAAATTGTATTTGTTCATATGCAAGTAGGCAGACAATAGAACTTAGTTCTTAGGTTTAAACCTAACTCAGGGAGACTTGCAGTTGCATTGTGTTGTTCTCTATAAGCGTGCACTCTTTTATTCTGTGTGTTGCCCTGAGTTTTGCAGTTTCTCAGTGTTTCTCCTTTCTGTAATACTTTCTCACACTTCTTCTGTAAACATGGCCATGGTTTCTTAACAACTATCTATGTTTTCCTAAATTATGTGTTTATGTGTGTTTATCATTCCAGTATACTGGGTAGAGAAATATGATAGATTGATGCTTTGACCAGTGGAATTAAGAGGTGGTGATTTCTACCTCCAATCCATGGTGATTTGTAGAAACATATAAATAAAGGCAGAGGGTTCTGCCCTCTCTCTCTCTTTTTGCCCTCTCCGTTTGCTGTCTCTGTGTGGTCTTTTATTTGGCTCTCCTTTGGGCTCCTCGGCCTAGCCGGCCTGACCCAGTACTACATCTGAGAAGAAGTGTGAGAAAGTATTACAGAAAGGAGAAACACTGAGAAACTGCAAAACTCAGGGCAACACTGTGCCTTCCTTGAATTTATCCATAGGAGCATCCCTTTCTAAGCTGTGCCTGTTGTACAGACCATCCATGTCATCCAGCATCAGGTAATTAACACTAAGGTGATCAGCCTGCCTTTTAACAATGAAAGATATCCTCTCCTTAAATTCATCAAGAAGAAAGGCAAATTACTTAATTAGTATTGTAAGGTCTGTGTAATAGTTTGCTTTCTCTAAGCTTAGGTCTGCCTTTTGAAGATCTCTTCGCTTTTTATCAGTATTTTTCAAAAGCAATTACAAGAAAAAAGCCAGATAAACATGTTTAGCAGTAAATACTTTACATATTTTAGTATGCTACTGAAGACATAAACATCTGTAAAATTGTTGCATACAAATATAAAATATCACCTTGGAAAGACAAAAAATATACAGGATGTTAAACCATTGCTCTTCTTGTTGTTATTTTATATGTTTTATTGCAATAATTATCATTACTTTCTCATTAATTGCAGTTAGGACATGGTAACAAATCTGTTAGACACAGGAAAAACATCCAACCATCACACTGTGTTTGTGACTTTAACACATATTAGTGAGATGGAATCTGGCTTTAACATAAATGTACCAGAGATGTACATAAGAAGGTGTTATAAATTGAATATATACAGTAGACATTGCTCAATCAAGTCACTGTGCTGTTCAGTAAGTGCTTAGAGACTGTTTGCACAAACTGATGGATTCAAAATATATTGGCTCCATAATTTTCAATGACTGCACTCCTTGAGTACTGTAGTTTGTAGTGTCACAGGAAACAGCCACGTGACGACAATGTTCATGAGGAGGAATTAAAAAAACCAAAAAAACAAAAAAAACAAAAAAACCCCCGAAAAACCTAAACCCAAGTTTGCTAACACATCTTTTATTGGTCTAATTCTCTAAGGCCACCTGTTCTGTAGCTGCATAAAACCAAACAGCTGTGAACCCAGTGAACTCCAGGAAAGTGCACAAATCAAACTCTGCAGATCAGGAGCCTGGATGTGACCTAACTCCAGTTTCAGAAACAAAACAATTAAAAAACAAAGTGGTGTTTGCATGACATTTTTAGTGGCCTGAAAATCTGCCATATCATGTTGCACCTAATCTGCAACTGACAGCATGTCCTGATCCTGCCCTGCCCTCCCAGCCAGCCCCACGGTACCCCCAGCTCCCTGGCAGGGAACCCAGTGCTCTGGCACCAGTTTGAGTGGGTTTTGTTCTGGTCGAGCCAGGTGATTAATCCAGCTCACCTTGCAGCCACACAATCCTTACATCTGCCGGAGGAAAGGCAGAGGGAACACACAGCCAGGTACAAGCAGATTGATGGGGGACATTAGCCCTTTCATTAGCATTTCCCCATTAAATGGGGCAGGATAACATGAAAATGGATGCTGAGAAAAAGCAACACTTCATTTCCCTGGTGTTTCAATAATCTATATAAAGCACTAACAAATTCCCACCCTCACTGAAGTCAAAATAAAACAATGTGGTCACAGGTGAGAATCATGTTTGGTAAACTTTTGAGTGTGAATGTGTCAAAACCAGGGCAGAATGATATAAAAAGGTGAAGATATGTTCTAGAGTGCAACAGTATGTATAAAATATTACGCATGTGTCAAAACAGAGTGAGATTTTCCATGCACTTCAGTTCAATCTCACAGCTTGGTTAATTGATTTGGATGCTGCTTTAAAAATCTGCTTCCCATTTAAAGCTAAAGACGGAACATTTGAGACTTCACACGAGTCTCTCAGCATTGACCTCATTCACACATTTTATAAAGTAACCACTCCGACAGCAAGGACTGAAGGACAGGGTCCCAAAGTCTTGATGTGAGAGCGGAGCATGTCATTTCGAAGAAAAGAGAGTCCTCTAGCGGCGAATCCCGAGTTTTACTCTCCACGTAGCATTTGAGAGATTTAACTTTTAACTGGGTTTGTAGTGCAAAAAATACCCCATCTTATAAGCCTGTACTGAAGGTCCAGTCAACATTTTAAATACTCCAATTTCATGCTCATTTTCAGCTTCTTTGACAAAGTTTCTGGGTCTTTTTACTCAGGCTTTTTTTGTTTTTTTACTTTATTTGTTTAGGTTTGGTTTTAGGGAGATTACAGCTGTATTAGGAATCAACAAATATATATGCTTTAGTAATCTTATTTTTTTCTGCTATTAAAAAAGAAGTGCCATCTGATAAAGAAGGGGAAGGAATCACTCGTTTTATGTGACTCCCAACAACATGAACGGTCAAATGGAGCATCGGCAAATTGCTCAAACACTCTTGCAAATAGCAAATGTGCTTCCAGGAACAAGAATCGGTTCACAAGTAATGTACCAGCAGCAGAAAGTTAAATTAGCAATGAATATCAATCACAATGAAGCACTCAAGCAGCTTTCGATGTGACACAACTTGAAGGGACACAATGTACTTTGAAAGGGCACTGATGTAATAGGATGAGACACGGTGACCTTTGTATGGTTGCCTTATTTGCTACACAGGCAGCAATCAAGCAACTATAAACAGCCCTGAGATTTCATTCCTGACCTCTCCTGAACATTTTTC
The DNA here is from genome assembly GCA_013400735.1 of Pomatostomus ruficeps. Classification (NCBI taxonomy): domain Eukaryota; kingdom Metazoa; phylum Chordata; class Aves; order Passeriformes; family Timaliidae; genus Pomatostomus; species Pomatostomus ruficeps. The sequence goes on along the minus strand of VYZT01049570.1, from coordinate 61,009 downwards.
ATTTAATAACGTGTCAGTGGCTTTTACATTGTCCCTTCCTGTTTGGACTGCATGAAGGTAGGGAAAAGAGAGACCAAGACAGATGGCAAAAGCCTGATCTGGTGGAGAAAGGCTCTCCCCTGTGAAAGACCTCTGTGAGTTACAGGGTTTAGGAGACAGAACCTGTGCTCGTGTCAAGAAGAGGAGCCAAAGCAGTTCAGTTCATGTTCTCTTATTTTTCTCTGACATATTTCACCTCAGTCTGATATTCCTGTTACCAGTCTTGTATCTATCTTACACCAGATAGGGAATTTCCTGGGCAGGGTGCAGCCTTTACTGTATTAAATGTATTGACAACTCTTGCAAATTTATCCCGAGACTTGCAATTTCTGCAAGTATTTGCAGAGACCAGCTGCCATAAAATTTTCAAAACAATGTCAGCTTTTATTTAAGGAAAAATGAGAGCATAAATGCAAAAATACAGAATATATTACTCTAAGTATTTTTAAAGCCCTATGGCACTGCTCTGAGACTCAAGCTGTGATTTCCGAATGTCTGGAGCTGCCAGTTCTGTGCCTGTGATAATTTCTCATGTGGAGACTTTTTTTCTCCACCACACAGCTCTGGCCACTTCTGAGTTGCAGAGCACAAAGTGAATTTGGCAGACAGCAAGATCTGTCTGTGTGCGTCAATCACAGTTACTAAAATGTCTCTCCTTATTCATTACATCCAAATGCTTTGTGAGTAAACTAAGAGTGAATCGCAGAGCCAAGCATGTTCTAGTGGTTGGAGGGCACAGTTTGGTTAGAAAAATGGACTAGGAACACCTAATTTTCACAGTATTTTTTTTCTCCTTGCCTCAAATGCTGAAGTACTGGGAAACATAATCTTCAGCAGTATTCCTGCACATTTGCTTTCTAGTGTTTCACCCATGCTATTTCATTTCCTTCCATGGTAGCTACATGCAATTGCTTATCTGGGCAAAAGTATTGGAAAATCTGAAAATGCAAAGATAAAATAACTGTAAAAGAGAAATCTTCTTCTAAATTCAGTGATGATTAAATAATGTAAAAAATAAGACATTATAAATACAGTCTTTACATGATTTTTCTTCAACTGTGTTCTTAATGTTTTGCATCCTTTTTTTCTTTCTTATATTCTAGCAGATGGCATCTCTGAGTGGATGTGCAGAGACACATGACTTTGGCAGTAAACTGTGTTCAGTCTCATTTGTTGTCATGAATATTCTCATTAGGGTTAATTTCATCCAGTAAGAGAATTGAAACCTACCTTAAATTACATGAGATTTCTCAAGTATGTTTTATCTGGCCACAAACTACACTGCCAATCCCATGGTTTCTCACTGGGTTTTCAGCTCATGAGTTTTCTGGGTCTCAAGCATTTCCAAAACTAACGTTACTCCAGCAGGCCTCATCTCCCCCTTCAAAGTAGGAATAACAGCAATTCTTCATTGCCCCATCATTCCCTTATTATGCTAAGCTTATGCCCAGCCTAATACCTCATTAGGAATGGAAGGCACACCTAACCTATGGGGGCAGAAAAAAAAAGAAGGGTTTTAAAATGCTTTGAATAAATTGTAGAAAATGTACTTTGAGTTTTTTGAAGCCTAGTGAAGAATAATTGTGCTGTGCTTCTGAGAGACTTTGAGGGCTTTTCCCACAGATCCTCTCAAGACCTGATCACTATAAAGAAGGTAAATTAGATTACAGCATAAAGCGAAGTCTGCATTTGGTGCTTTGGGACTGCTTGTTACATGGTGCCAGAGGTTTCCAAAGAAGTGAGCAAGCCGTGAATGCAGCAGTATCACAGCAAATAATATAAGCACAGCAGATAGGGTTGTTGAGAGACAGCAAAGCTGATTTCAGGTCTCTTTCTCCACTTCTTAATAAGGTTTCCTCCAGTGAAAGATAACCACTACTCCAGCTTTGATTTCTGGTGCCCTAGAAGAACCAGAAACCACTCTCTTGTACTCTGTTTTAATCCACTTGATTGCTCTCACCATCACCTCCTGGAATGACAGCTTTTCTACAGGCACTCCTACACTGAGGCATAGAAAGGGGAAAAAAAAATCAATTTTCAGTATGAAAGAGGGTTTTAGGCCTAAATTTCAGTGGTGGACTGGTGTTGGGAGTTAGGTTTTATTTTCTTTTTCTCAGGGAATTTTCTTCCTATTTGTTGTCACAGGGAGCTGGTGAATGGACAGCGCTCAAGAGAGGAGATGTGGCCAGTACCTTGGCATGCCGTTGGATTGTTTGGGGGGCGGGGGGGTGAAGCAGCGTGGTTTGGGCAATTTCTTGGCTGTGCAGGTGTCAGTTTTTACCCAACTGCGAGCAGAGATGGTCGTGTGGTGCTTCTTCACCTTGGACCTTTCCTGCACAGCAATTTTCAACACTGCCTTGAAGTTCTGCCTGCTGTCAGCCTGTGGGCCCAGTGCTTGCAAGGGAGGAAGGGGCCCAGCTGCTCCATTGACTGAGACTTTGCCGGCTGCCAGCATCAAGAAACCAGCCCAGTCCACATGGCTGCCTGGGGAAGTTGTCCCTATGTCCCTTCTTCCCCCCACTGGAGACGCAGCATGGAAGGGTGCCTGGAGCCAGAGCAGCACCTCTGCCGCACCTCTTCTGTGAGATGAGGGAGAGAATCTATCAAGACCTGTCCCAATGGAGCAGAAGGATGATGATGACACTGAGAATAGGTATGTGTGAAGAACCAATTTAATTTTTATGCCTCAACATTGTCCAGGCTTTATGTTATTAATCCATTTTCTGCAATGGGGTGAAAAATTACTATGACTGTAAACATGCGGGGAGCCTTAACATGTGCCATGTGCAGGAGGCAGCTCGGACACGTAAGGGGGAGGCGACCACTGACATCATGGTCTCTAAGCAGACAACCCGTTTGGAAAACAGAGGGAAGCTCTGTCTCTGGGGGGACTTCACCTGACAGTCAGTCAGGGGAGAGAAAACTTCCACTACTGGGCTGCAAGCGACTCCCCTTAGAGGTGGTGAAACTCCTGTTGCCTGAGAAAAGTTTCCCATAAAAGCAGTAAACTGCACCATAACCCTGTTCCCACCGGTTTGGTTTCTTGAAGGGAGCAGGGGCTCATCTGAATGTTCAGCTCCACCCTCTGCTCGCCTCTTGTCCCGGCAGTGCTGCCTCTTCCCTGCCTGTCTTTCCTGTCCGCACCTGTCTGTGTGCTCTGCTTCGCAGCTTCCCCGAGACACCGTCACTGCGACAACCTGCTCCGCCATTTTCCTGCCAACACCGACGTGGCCTGCCTGTGGCTGCACAAACTTCACTGTCACCGTCGCTACTCACAGCTGCTTTTCCTGCAGCCAGCCCGCAGCAGCCAGCCCGCAGCCGTCGTTTGCCAACGCGAGAGATACGCTGCCTGTTGCTAGTTGGAAGTTGCGCCCACCCGGTCAGAAGAGCTGCGCAGACTCACCGTGGCTTGTAAGGACATACACACTTTGTCTGCCAAGCAGCTGCTGACAGGGTGCCCCAGTGTTCTAGCGGTAACTGTCTTCTGTTCCTCTCTCCATCTCTCTCTTCCCTTCTCTGCTCTCTTTGCTATCCCTGTTTGGTAGGAACACTCATCCTTCTTTATCAATAAACAGTTCTCAGATATAATATTTGCTGCATTTGCGCTTTATTTCATCTGAGAAATCTGTTAAAAATAAGCCCTTGCGATTCCCTTACAGTGAAATGTGACAGTATCATACCCTCTATAACGTGAGAGACGAAGCAATATTTTGCTGCAGCTAAAATAAGATTATTGAGTAAAAGAATGAAAGTTATTGGTTTTGGTCCCTATTTGTTGTTCCTCTATGGTTTGGACATGTTTTGGTTGATCTGCTGGGTGTTGCTGGAACTGGGAGAGGGGCAGGGTTCAAGACAGGACCTAAAAAGGAAGAAGGATGAAGGGAGGGGACAGAAGAGTAGGCACTCAGGAGAGAAAATAAATTCCGGAGTACCCATCCAATGGGAAAGGGGACAGGGACTGCCCCTGGCCATGAAAGGGTATAAAAAATTGCCATTTTGTTGAAGTGTGTGTGTGTTCTCCTTTCGGAAAAAAGACGCAAAGCCGACTCAGCTGAGTCATTACAAACAGTTTTCTTTTGCTTCAAAGACTTTGTGCCCACTTAATTGTATCCAAAAGTGAGTTTATTTCTAACAGTGTGATACCCTCCCTAAGGACTTAAAAACTATTATAATGCATCCTAGGTGAGGGTGCAGACTGGTGCAAAGGAAGAGCAAGTAAGTTGTAAAAACCACGGGGTTTTTACACTGCCTCATGCATGGGCCTCCTGCAAGTTTGAACATGGCCAGAAAACAGAGGCCCAAATCCAGAAATGCAAAGCAAATGTTCAGAAGTATTAGCTAACACACCTTGCATAGGAGGTATTATAAATACACTGCAGCACTGTCCTGTTGGTATTCCTGTTGGAAGTGTAAAGTTTGTGACAAGCTGCTTCTGATAAATGTGAATTTCAGTGAGTTCTATGAACAGGAAGTGACAATTTGCATCTCTGCAATATGCAGTGCTGCAATATTTTCAGAATGGATTTGGTTAATACTATTACTTAATATGCTTTTTTAACTGTAACACCTTTTTTCAATGAAGAGAAAGCACAAATGTGGGCAAAACCATATTAGGTACTTCCATCTGTTTATTCAATTGATTTCTAATCCACTAAAGAGTACCCTGAAGTGACTAATGTGAGTTAAGGCCTTGATTCTACAAGCACTGTGCAAAGGCTCAACTGGTGTCAAAGAGACTAATTATACATATATATTTTAAATCTTTGCGTATGTATTTTCAGAATCATGGCTCATATGTATTGCTTCAGTTTCGAATTCAATAAAAAGGAATCTCTGCAAGATACCATTAGTTATGTCGTATTTTACCAGTACCATTGTAGCCAGCAAAATTAGCTGGTGAGAAATGTAAAAGCTTCATTTCCTCATGAGTAAATGTACAACATGAAGTATTGCTCAGTTCCGAGCCACAGTTTCTTTTTGGAAGTTATTGTAGTTAGACTGAAGTGTTGTTCAATAGATTTTTATGAAGTATTTCAGAAACTGACTTTTTTCTTTTTGGCCATATAGCATGTGTGGGACCAGGTGCTGATGAAGTCTTTTTCTGTTTCTGAGCCTTACTAGTTTAGAATATGGAATCCCTGCTTCACAGAGTTGTACGTTTTGATACATGGCTGAAGTAAATTTTAAAAACGTTGGTTTATGTCCTTTATGGACCTCAGTTTGGCATCAAAATGCTGCTACTGAATTAGTTCTTGTCTGTTTTCAGTCACCCAATTTAATCCAGCAATTCAGCTCTTAAAGAAAGATGCTTTTCAGGTATTGACAGCACAGGGTCATAAGCAGAACATGTGAACTTTGGTAATAACAATATCTAAACCTCTGCTCTGTAAAGTAATGCGACACTGTGATGCAGCCCTGCCTCCTTCCCAGCAGGTGCCGTCTTCTGTTAGCGGGTGCTGAGGATGGATCCCGGCTCACGTTGGTGCCTGGGGGAGTCGAGCCTTCTTCCCTCTTCCTCATCGCCACCAGGGAGGCCCCGATCCTGCATCAGATCATCCCCTGAAAGCTGCAAGGGACACTGCAGCCGCTCTGCCTCCACACCAGCCATCAGTGCCGCCTGCCCGTAGCGATCGTAACCACACCAGAGAAGAAATCGCTTGACGGGCAAGAAAAAGGCTGTTACTGAGTTTGGGTTTTTTTCTTGTTGTTTGTCTTCTTATATATATAGATATATAGACATATATTCTAGTAAAGAACTGTCATTCTTTTTTCCGTATCTTTGCCTGGAAGCCCCGTAATTTCAAAGTTACAGTAATTTGGAAGGAGGGGGTCATCTTTCCATTCCATTGGCAGATACGTGTCTTTTAGAACTACTGGCTAATGGAGACACCTGTGTGCCTCTCATTGTTCCTACTGCTGTTACGGTGTTTCCGTGGGGCGTGCGGCGGTTGTGAGACCGTGCGAGTCCTGGGAGCGCGTCNGGAAGGGTTTTTCGGGTTGGTATTACAAGGCAGTTTGACCATCTGGCACGAAAGGAACCAAACCCGAAAAAACAGAGGACAACGGTGAACATGGGCTTTTATCCCAGAGCTGGGCAGGGGCGGAGAGAGCACTCAGAGCCAATAGTGTGAGGGCTTAGAGGCTGGACAAGGGAGGGACAAGGATGCAGAGACCAATGGAGAGGAACTGAGGGAGTGACTGCGAGGGAAGGACAAATGGGATAGTGAGTAGAACAGAACCTTCTGGAAGTGGGATGTCTCACAGGGAATGATAGACAGGTGAAGTGGCAGCTGGGACAGTGAGTCCAACGGGTTAACTAGGGTACGGGGATCTGCAGAAACACATGGCATCTTGGGAGGAGGCCTCTCTCTTTCCCATAACAGGGGAGCATTGGTTGTAATAGGGCTGATATCCTCAGTGCCCCCTCCACTGTTCTGGCAGTGGGGGTGCACTGACTCCCACATACTTCAGTCCACTTTCTCCTCAAAAACGGAACAGGCTGTTGCCATGACCTTCTTCACTTTAACTTTTGCAGATCCTTTAGGTACCTGATTTAGTATGCAAGAGTGAAATAAAATCTTGCTTTATCCCAGTAGACCATAAACTCAGAGAAAATATATAAAGCACACAAAACTTCATATGTACTAATGTATTTCTTAAAACTATGTGGTGCTTTATATCACCATATTTTCAAAAATTATACAGTAATGCGTGTTAGTTTATTAAAAATGCAGAACCCATAGTAACGTGTATCACCTTTTTATTTGGATTGCCCCTTTGACCACAGTAAACATTGTCTTTTCTTGATACTGGCAGCCTATAATTATATCTGTACACAAGCCATTTTTGGGCAGTTGTGTATTGGTCTTTCTTCATAAGACAGTTCTAGGTCAGTTGCTCAAGTGAAGTGCAGAAAATGTTGAATGGTTTGAACACGTGTTTCTACACTTTTTGCCGGGGGGACTTGCTTTCTGGGGTGCCCTATCTGTATTTCATATGCTTCTAAAGCAGAGCTGGATTATTCCAAATAATTACAGGTAGAACTGGAAGCAATGTGGAAGATTCTCCCATGCCAGGTTTTACGCTTTTGATTTGAAGCCCCTGCTGAGAGGACCTATAAAGGTTATGGTTACAGGAAATTTTCCTCTGGTTTTTAAGAGGTAGAAGCATGAGCTTTATGCATTATAGACAGTCAAATCTGTTTGGGCTGAATCATAAGATGATTGATAATCACGCTGACCAGCTTCATGCTCACTCTTTCCTCTTGCTAGTCTGACAGTTCATAAATATTTATCTTTTTGTGGTCTTTTAATACTGAGATGGGGGAAGAAAATGCTTTTTTACTTTTGTTTTTTTTTTTCTTTGAATTGCATTCCAGTCTTCACATACAACAGGGTCCTGACATAGTACAGTGGTATTATTAACAAATAATGCAGTTCAGCCAAGATGAAGTACATGCTATGAGAAAAAAAAATTCATGTATCAGGCAATTCTGACAGATTATTAGCTCATAATGTACATCGACTTCTTGCAACATGTAAAGAAAATGAGTGCCTTATGAATGGTTTTCTGAAGACACATCATCAATTTTTCAATTCCTCAAATATATTATAAAGAAATCAGAATCACAATGTTTTAAGATTACATGCTGACAAAGGAAGCAACACAAAAGTTCAGTCTCTGGCAACAAATAAGGAAATGTGTCCTGTCCCATCCATCCATCCATCCTCCATCCATCCATCCATCCATCCATCCATCCATCGCCATTTTTCTCCCTCCCTGTCCCCACCAGCGGATGAAAACCAAACTCCTGTAGCAGGCAAGGTGAATTTAATTACCTTATTTTCTGTCCTCTTCTTTTTCCCCTTAGTTACAGGGATGTGGAAAACTTCCATGGTATGAGTGCTTTGGGAAAATATAAATGCTTTGTAATAAAAAAAGGAAATGCATAGGTAAGGAATCTGGGCTGGGAAAGTGTCACTGCAAAATGTCATCAGTCTTAAAGCTTATGAGATACAAACTAGAGGAGGTGAGGGGTTTGCAAAAGAGATAATCTCAGACAATTCCTTACGCAGGCAGTGTACAGGGGGACTTTTAATCAGTTCAAAGGTGGCTCAGTATTTTTATATAAACAACTCGTTTCCATTTACAGCTAGCTGAGTGCTCCTGCTGCTGGGCACAGAAGGAAGCTCAGCAAGGGCACAGATGTTGAGAGCTGTGATAAGGTAACTTCAAATGATTTAATGTCTGTACTGTAAGAGAAGTTAATTTATCATGTGAGAATGAATTCAGAAAAGAACTTCTTATTTCTTCTAATAAAATATCTTCTTGCTAGAAACCTAGTTTAGGTTTTTCATGAAGGCAGCAATTTTTATTAATCTTTACCATTTGACTGACACATATTTCAATTTTCAGATGATTTTTCTGCAGTGCTGGAACAGTATATTAGCTGAAAAATACACTTTGGAATGTGAGTATAAAGTATGCATCCATTATGCAGCAGCATCAAGGCAGAATTAGACTGCACTTTGAGACAAGATATAGTATCTGTCGCTCCTGTGAATGAGCCTTGATTAAATTAAAATCCCTACAGGGACAAAGGTTCAAAAGTTCCTGGTTTAATAAAACATACGGCAGAAAATGTGGGAAATAGTCAAGTATGTGAAGCGTTAGCACTGTAAATGGATCTGTTTCCCAAGTACATGCATCTTCTCTGTACACAGCTACAAATACTTTGTTCGTAAATAACTCAGTGTTTGCACTACTCACAGAATGTGTGTGAAATATTCCACAGTGGGCAAAGGTACAGCTACGTGTACACTTTGAACGAAGAACAGAAATTTCAAGATACCACTGCAAACTGAAAATTCTGGGGTCTTTTATTTAACTGAAATATATTTTAAAATATAAAAGCCATATATTATTTATTTTGCTACTCAGTACTATATAACCATACCCACATTTTCAGCCTTTAGAGAGCCCTTTTATCTTCTCTGAAATCTTTCTTAGATAATGCCTGAAAGAAAAGCTGAACTATTTGCAGCTTGAGAAGATGATGGGAGGTAATTATCAGAGTTCAGGGTATGGTTTTCACATGGGCATTTGATAATGTTGAGCAAATATAAAACCATTATATAAACCAAACTATATAAATTTTATAATTATATAAACCAAAACATAAAACCATTCCAGGTCCTGGAATGGAGGATGACCTGCTCAGAGACAGTACTGACAATTCTTGTGCTACGATAGTTGGATGCACAAACAGAAGGAGATGACAGAAGTTTGGGGTTTTAACCATCTTAACTGAAACTGTGGCCAATTGTAGTGCATGTTGTTGCACTTATCCTGATTTTCCCATAATAAAGACTCAAATTGTTTGGTAATGTCTTCTGGGAAAAAACCTAATTGCTTTGACAAAAGCAATAGCACTTCAAGCTATTCATAATTTTCATGGACTGTTTTTTGAACTTGTTCATATATCTGAATTTTATGTCAAGTGGTTCAAGGAAAAAAAAGTTTCTTTCTCATTCTTGACAAGAGACAAAAATCCCACCCAGAACAACAACCACCACATAGGAACAAAATCCTTCCACAGGCTTGTATTGAGACACAACACCACCAAACACAAGAACTGAGTGGATAATTTTATACACCTTTTTAATATACATTTCCACCTTTCAATGAGTATAGGAATGCAACCTTAGAAGGAAGGATAAAACCAGCAGATTGATCTTGCACAGAAGAGCATAACTGATCACCACATCCACTGTAAATTCTGTCAGGACACTGTCAGCACTAACAGGTCTTAATGGTTCTGATCAGCTTCCCTGGGACCCCCCACAGACCTCCCCTGCCCCTGTTCTCTCACAGGGCTTCCCAGGTGGATCTCAGGTTCATGTCACCACCTTGTCTCTGATCATGCCTTCAGCCTCGGCTCCTGTCTTCAGCCTCGGCTCCTGTCTCATTCCTGCTGCCCCTGCATGGCCCTGGCCTGGGTTCATGCCCTCTCCTGTGTCTGGGCTCCTGACAGACTCTGTCACAAGCCCCTGGCTCTCTGACTCCAGTTGGAGAGGGCATTGCCTGTGCTGGAATTACCCTTGGCCCCTGGCTCATCCTCCCTTGGGAGCAGCCCCGCTGTCACTGTTCCCTGACAAACAGGACAAAAGGTTACTGAACTTGCAGCAAGTTCTGGAAAACCATTAAGAAAACTTCCCAACTATTACCTGTTTTTAAGGTCCCTTCCAGTCCTAATTTCCCTGAACCTGTGAGGTGCTTGCATCAGCCACAATTGAATCTAAATTCACTGGTTACATATATAAGGGGTTTCAGTTTGGGTTTTTTTTTTTCTCCTGAGTGGCTCCAGGGTGTATTTGCATGGTTCTTCACAATTACAGCTGACACCTCTTCAAAACTCCATGGAATTGCTGCTCTGTAGCAGACCTGTAACTGATCTTATAATAAAATTTCAGTTAGCTGTCAGCTTTGGCACTAGTGGTGGTTCCACTAAGTCAGCAGCTCCTCTTTAACTTTTCTCACACAGAAATACAAGTGGCTCTACAGACAATCTGCTCTTGATGCCAGTAAGTAAAGCTTGAGACTTTTCTATCTGCCACTAAGGTATATTCTGGCCATCTTTAGAAAAAAAAAAATAGACTAGATAAGCCCATATGGGATTCTTAAAATATCTGTAACATTCCAGAGTAACAGATTTTGCTATTTTGCGAAATAGCACTGCAGGCTTTCCCGTACAATGCCTTTTGTATGAGGCATGAATAAATTTCCTTGATACTGAGATGCCCAGCTGGGGTGTCTCAGGCCACAGCTTGTGTGACACAGCACCATGGCATCAACATGACGGCTGCCTCCGGACAAACATGTTAAATTAAAATAATCATGAGCACAAACTGGAAAATAAATGAGTTAGCTTTGTATTTGCAATGGAAATCAACCCGGGCACACTAGAGCTTTCACTTTGATGTTCTCTCAGATTTGTATAATAGCTGTTTTGATGTTTGCCTGAGACGTGCCTCCACATTTTTCCAGCCCTGTATCAGGAAGGTGAATACAAATATAACAGCTGACTCTCTCTCTTCTCCTTCACTTAAGTTTTCCACTGTGTATTAACACAAGAAGAGCGACCCAAAAGATTTATTACTTCAATTAAAGAAGTCATGTACAGGCAATATGATGGAGTAGGAGATAAGCACTATGTGTATGGTCAGAGGAACTATTCGGGTTACATCTAAGCTGAATCGATGTTTTATTGACACCACCCACACACAAACACCCCCTCACCTCCCCAGAGCTGCTTGTTCTCAACTTTAACTGCTGCCTCGGTCAGAGATCCCTGCCAATGGGTCTGGGTTTCATTTGTTTGTTCCACTTTGAATAGGCTGAGGTATGTAGGCTCTAAAACAGTTCTGAGAAATTACCTAACTGAAAAACCCACTTTGTAAGAAAGGCGTTTCAAGCCAGCTCAATCTATAGGCTAGAGATCAGCTAGGCAAATACTTAAATGAACAGTACTGAGAGGTGGTATCTCTGTTGGCCTTGAGGTGGGGAAGCAGGAAGGGGTTGGGGAGATAAAACACTTCCCTGAATGTGCTGCCTGCAGCCCAGCTTGTGTGCCCATTCCATAAGGTAAAAAGCAATAGCTAAAATACAGAAATGAGAAGGGGATTCCCTTTAGGGCACCTTCATTAGCTGTCTGATTCTCAAATGACTGAAAAGGACTGATTGAATCAGTTTTAAGACACTATAAAAAAGTCAACTCTCCTAGTGGGTCAGCTCTATCAGTGTGGGGTTTTTCTGCAACCAAGAAGTTGAATCCAAGTGTTGCTAAATGAAGATTTTTCTGAAGTTGCTTTAGATTATGTTTATTATCAGGAATTTGGTATGTCCCAGTTTGGCCTCTCCTTTGTGAAGTGACATGCTTTGAAACTTGTCAAGAAAAATCTTTATAATTTAAAAAAACTGTAAGAACTAACCCATCTGTAATTATTAGAGTTCTATGCTCTTCCTCTTACTGCCTGCCTTCCGTGCCTTGTTTGATGGAGCTTTCTCTAGCATTCATAAATAATTGAATCTGTTGATGATTTTTCTTAAAGTATGACATCTATGAAAGACCTTAAGAGAATGGCAAAGATAAAATAGCATAGTATAGTTTCTTACCCGGAGGAGAAAGAAAATATTCCAATTCCTGAAGATGCATGCCAGCTAGGATAGATTTTTCATTAGTATTATTATTACCTTCCTCTTTTGTTTGTCTCCCTTTCTGGTTTTTGTTTGTTTGTTTTTGAGTTGTTGGGGTTTTTAACAGCACTCAGGTTTGATCATTCCTCTTTCTAAGCAAGGCAACACTTGAATCCTCCAGCACATTTAGGGTTCTGGCTTTTGTAGAAATATAAAGTAAATTCGTTTCAGAAAGAATCCTTCTCAGGAAGATTTTCTTCATAGAAAGAGTTGTCAAGCATTGGAACAGATTGCCCACAAGTGGAGTCACCATCCCTGGAGGTGTTCAAGAAATGACTGGATGTGGCACTCAGTGCCATCGGCTAGTTTTCAGGCTGGAGATCTATCAAAGACTGGACTTAATGATCTTTGAAGTCTTTTCCAACCTAAATGACTCTGTGGACCTGTGTAGAAAGGCTTCCTACTAAATTTTTTGCCACTAAACTGAAAGGAAGAAGGGGCTGATCTCCTAGCCTATTTTCCTGTCAAAGCAGAAAACCCACTCCTGTAAGGTCTGACTTTGGGCTTCAGAAAAATGGACCTGACAGTTTTCCTAAGATGAACACTTCCTTATCACTGGCCTGGGACCCACAAACCCATAGGCTCACTTTCCACTGCATCATGTGAATAGCCTAATACTGCCCACTCGCTTGGATATGAGTGGGAGGGTTTTTTTCAGAACAATGCATAACTATTTCTACCTTGGCCTTTCAAGACAGTCTAGGTATTAAGAAGTGTTGCTTCTTTCCTCTGCTGTTTATACTGAACTATATCCTTTTCATGACTGACCTTCTGTCTGAAAGTGAAGGGCGAACCTGTGTTAGTCCCAGAAAGAGTTACACGCTCACTGTACTCTTAGATTAGCTAGGAAAATTTAATCTGGCCATGAAAACAATATGTAACTTCTTGAGAAGATCACTGGCTTGGTTGGTAAAAAAAATGCTCAAAAATGGTCTTCTGCAAGGTGTTCATCTCAGACCTAAACTGTGATTTAACTTTAAAAAAAAAAAAAGCAAAAAAGCACGTTAAGAGTGAGGGTGGTAGCCTCTGGTAGCTACCACCACAGGGGAGAAAGGATTAAGAAGCTATTCAAGAAGATTGGGTGAACCAGCAAGATGTCTGTTAATACTGTAAGTCAGGGATAAAAACCCGAAATCAGGTGGAGGGCAGTATTTGCAGGTCCGAAAAAGGACACAGACTTTGTATGCTAAGACCGTCAGTAAGGTTTTAGAAGCAAGAGCCCTCTTCTGGAACTAAACAGGTCTAGCATTATGAAAGGCAATTGTTTTGTTTGGTTTTTTTTTCTGATTGGGAAATGCTATATTGACAGACAGTATAACTGTCCTAAGATAAGGCAGCCCTCTGTACTAACGAGATATTACTCAGGTGGTGATGTGGGGTTTTCATTTGGCTGTTTTGTTTTCTCTGCACCAATGGTGAGATCACTGTCGAATGCTGCATCCAATTCTGACATTAGTGCCTCAGAAAAGATGGTGAAAATTTTGGAATGGCCTCAGACAAGAGCTCTGAGAATTATTGTGTATCTGGAAAGGTCCAAGAAAGAAAGAAAGAAAAACTGTGTATCAGTAAGTACACGATGAGCTTGCACAGAGAAGACTGAAGTTGCATACAGATATATGAAACCAAAGACTTGTTTTGTCTTTACAGGAAAAAAAAACAAAACCAAAAAACAACAACTAACTCAGGATTTCCCATACCAAGCAAAAATTTGGTCTGTTTCAGTCCCTGATGTTATCGCAAATGGGAACTGTGGCTTTGTGAAGAAACAGCTGGGTGAGCCCCAGAGGCTCAAAGGCCAGGGCTGCACCGCAGTGCAGGTGGGAGGTTGGGGCAGGTCACTGACCGGGCATGGCAGGACAGACAGGGTCTGCCTGTGGCGATCCTGAACGCGGGACAGCTAGGGCCACATCCGGGCACGAGGGTAGCAGGTGACTGCTCCAGCTGTAAGAAAAAGCTTCCGCTCAGTCTTTGTTGCCTTTTCCTCAGCCTTCCTTGCCCAGTTTGTCTTCAGGTGCTGAGCTGGGGAGAAGCAGCGGCACGGGAGGGCTTTGCCATGGCAGCCCCGTGATAGGGCTGAAGGGCACGGGCTGACCCACGGCTCTGTTCTTCCCTCTGTGCTCAGGGCGCTGTCACCCCAAACGAGCGGGTCAGTGACCATGTTCACCCTTACAACCCGCGAAGCCGGTTGTAAATCAGTGAGCCTGGCCTGACTTATGAAAGCCTTAAATCTGTAGTAGGCAAGTATTTCCTTCACCTCTGAAACAGGTGGATTGACTTAACGGAACTAACTACAAACATCGCTGCCTCTCAAGGGCCTTAGTAATTTCCTGGGAAGCACTGGAGTGGGTGACAGGCAGGTGTGTGCTTGCGGGAAATTACCACCCAGGTGCTCGGCGCAATCGGCAGCGAGTCCCAGTTCGTGCTGGCCCGGCCGGGAGCGTGAGCGCACCACCGCACCCCGCCACTGCCGCAGCCGCCTCAGAGCCCGCCACAAACCGCTGTCACGGAGCTGCCCTGGATTTCCTCTGGGTGTACTTCCCCAGAGGCGGCTGCTTCCCACGGCCGGCGGATGCTCCACCACAAGGTGGCGGCGCGGGCCGGGGCTGTGGAGCCCGGACCACCCTTCTCCCGCGGGGACCGCCCTGCTCCGACCGCCCTTCTTCCCTGGCCAGGACCGCCCTTTTCCCGGCGGGCCCGGCCTTCTTCTCCGGCCGCGGTCGCCTTTTTCTCGCCGGGGCTGGTAGAGTTGCACCGTGCTCGTCCTCAGCACGGAGCCGGCCGTGGGAGGGGAAGCCTGGCTCTCCTCGCTGCGAGCCCCGTGCGGAGCTCGGGGGGTAGCGCTGTGTGGGCTCGGTAGCTGAGCGGGGCGTGCCTTTCAAATCACAGCATCACGGGCTTGTTCGGGTTGGAAGGGGCCTCTGGAAGGGGCCTCTGGAGATCACCCGCTCCAACCCCCTGCCAAGGCAGGGTCACCGGGAGCAGGTGACACAGGAATGGGTCCAGGGGAGTTTGCAGTATCTCCAGAGAGGGAGACTCTGTACCCTCCCTGGGCAACTGTTCTGCCACCCTCAGTGCAAAAAAGTTCTTTCTTACGATAAAGTGGAACTTGTGTTTTAGTTTATAGCTACTGCTCCTTGTCCTGTTGCTGGGCCCCACTGAAAAGAGTCTGGCGCCATCCTCTTGGCAGCCACCTTGGAGATACTTGTGTGCATTAATGAGGTCCCCTCTCAAGTCTTCTCCAGACTGAACAGGCCCAGCTCCTGCAGTCTCTCCTCAGAAGGGAGATGCTCCAGACCCATCATCAGCTTTAGTCAGATGGTTACTGACCTATAATTATTTTTTTTAAAACTATTCAGAGGATTGAAGATGTCAGATTTGTGAGGCAATAATGCTCTTTTACTATGGTGCCATTAGAATACTGCCTCAGGGAGATGCAGATGTAGAGAGCTAGCTTGTGTAAATTCCTCATGGTAGTGTATTTAGCTGGATTAGTTCCTTTAAACAAATCTCCTCAGGCTTAAGTTTTAAATTAAGATAGTGAGCAGTCCTGCTGAAGTTGGGGAAATAGAGAATTTGATATGGAAATTCATTGCATCAGGACTAGCCTATATATTCAGCCTCTTTGGAACATTTCTTCTTTGGAATGTGGGTGGAAAACATATACCTGTTTTACCTTCTTTGGGTTTTTCCAGTGTGTCCGTACCCACAGCACAACTTGTCAGCTTGCCAAAATGTGTGAAGAAAATAGTGAAGGTGCTGGCCCAAGATGCGTTTCTGCCTCAGCATGACCTTAGACATTTGTTGGCTTTAGCAAAGTTCTGCTCAATACAAATGAAAGTCTGAAAGGGACAGAGGCACTAATGATTTATTATAAATCTGTTATCGATGGCAGGAAAAGCAAGCTGTCTAAAAATGAAGGCAAGCCATGGTGTTTGTCTCAAGGATTTTATTACTCAAGCTGAGATAGCAACAAAGCACTTTGAAGGTTAATTATGGACCATATGATGGCAGCAACAGATGAGCTATCATAATCATGTCATCACCATAGATGCTTTAGAGACTTACATTTCCAAAGGTCTATATTTAAAAGAAGAAGGAGATACCTCAAAGGCTAGGAAGTGGTGAGAGGGAAAGCATGAAGAAAAACTCACCGAGTGAGCAGTTATAAGTGACTCCTGAGTCAGTGAAATTCCATTCTGCTTGTCTAGCATGGGACATTTCATTTTAGCTTATAAAGGAATTCAGGTGTCAGAATGAGTTACAAAATACATATTAAACAACGAAACTTCATTCACACTTTCTGTTGGTAAGGAGAATATATGCTGATTTATAGTGACTATTAAAAATTAACATATTATTTTGATGGCTTATATATGGTTCTAGCTCTTTATTGCTGATCACAAATCTGAATTCCTAAGATAATTTTAAAGTCAGTTTCCTATGATGAAGGAAGTCTTGTCAGATGGTAGATGGAGCCTGACTAATTAAGAAAGTACTTTCAGGCTCTGCTAGAAGATCAGAGATTGTTCTTGATTTGCATCTTAATAAGAAACCATTGATGGTGTAAAGAGTTCCTTTGGTTATTAAAATACAACCTGAGTATTGCAACCTGTTACAGGTAAACACATGTTGATATGAAAGTGGCACAGACTGGAAAAAATCATTACACTTTTTTATTTTTTAGTTGTTTCCTGTTCATATCATCTCTGAAAATCAAATTAAGAGCCTCTAGCATTCATATTAAATTTACTGGTCAGGAGCTGAAGAGCATTATTAAATTCTTGCATTTCCTGCTTGAAATACGGCAAGAAGCAAAGCATACTGTGTAAGACATGAGTAAAGAGCAATTTTATGCCTGTTACTTTCAAACTCACCTCTTTAGATACTATTTACATGTCATCACTAGTCCCTCTTCATGTTCTTGCTGTCACCTGCAGAAGAGGAGACACATACTACACAGAGGGGAATAAATAATAAAAGGGATGAAATTCAAATGCAGGAGGAGACAGAGTAATAATGAGATTTTCTATAATGGCCTTTATCTTGACTACTTCTTAAAGCTGCAGTGAACAGTAACTATAAGTGAGGTGTTGCTTCCTGCCCTACTTTAGAAATCCCCAAACTGTAGTACTGTTAGCTGTCAGACTGTGGCATAAAGCCCTAATCTGTCTCTGAGGCCCTGTGCATGTGTTACACACCGAGGGTAATGTTACTAAGAGGTTACTCATATCCTTCCCTCACATGATGTAATTAATACAGAGCAAGTGATTCCGAAACCGAGCAGTGGCCAGAGTGGAGTAATTGTGGATTGTTCCAAATCTCAAAGAATATGGGAGTGGATGGTGTTAATAGCCTGATTATGTAGCAGCAAGGGTTTAAACATAGATTATGAGGTGTATAATTTTATTCCTTAAGGGGCAACTAATTTGACAGCAAGCACCTTGCGGAGGAAGATGGCTTCCTAGATGAGCTGTGGGACTGGCCAGCTTTTATTTCAGGGAGCACATGAGTCCTGTTGGATGCTGCAAGTATTCATACCTGACCTGTAGTGCTCTGAGAGCATTTTCAGGCACCCTGACTCACCAGGCTGTCTCCTGCTCTCTTTTTTTGGGCTCAGTGTTTTAGGAAAGAAGTTCTACCTTGTTTATACCACTTCTGCATCTGTAGCAAGATTTGTATCAGACGTCACAGGCTCGCTCCTTAGAAATCTCACGTAGCAGACATTTATGTTTTAGATGAATGGCACTTGGAAAAATCAGCTCCAAAAACTTTGTTGATCTTCTGTGAGCTGTGTTAGATGACCTCTATTAGAACAGAGAACCAGCAGTAATTGTGTGCTCAGTTTTAGCTGTACAAGAAAAAGTGCAATCATGCAGGTACACAGAAGGAGTCTGAGAAGACTATTCCTATAAAGTGTTATGTTTCTTAAAATTTTGTTTTCTGGTTATTGATGATACTTGCTTTAGAAGGTTGTAATTATTTATAACATAATTTCTGTTCAATAATAATAATTTCTGTTCTGCCTCAATTCTCTCACTGTCAGAGATTCCTAATGCACAGTTGTGCTTAATACTATAGAAACACAACTATGTGACAATTACTCTTTCACAGAAAGTTCAGCTTTATTTGGACTGAACAGCTAGAAAAATCTTAGATACTGCATGATTTGCAAAAATGTTTCTGAGTTCTCCTAGGGTTTGTTTTTTTAAAAAAAAAATCACCTCATAGCTGCACAATAAACTAAATTACTATAACACCAGGAATCAATCAGAAATAATTTCAAGATACAAGGAGACTGTATATATGCAAATATCATACAAGATATTTTGTAACAACCCCTTCAAAAATGTAATTTGCAACTTGAAAGACTAAGTAATCTGATTTTCTTAGAAGTGTATTTCAAATGCTTCTTGATTTGGAGCAACTGATACCTCCTAATTTGAGGGACCTTTTCAAGTCTGGACTAATCCCCATTTCCTTTTTAGAACCAGAGAGAATGTGTAGGAGTTGTTGCTGTGAAGATGCATTACCATCTCAAAAGCTGCTGTTAAGAAATTTTTTTGAAATAATAAACTGGAGTTATCAATACTTGAACGAGCTTTAATTTAGCCATTGAAGTATTGGAAGTGGCAATACAAGAGTTTGATAGGAGTAATTGGCTCTCAGCAGGTAAGCTGGCTAAAACGCTGTTCCTTCCTGCCATGGATGGCCTTTAAAATAAACTCCTCACACTTGACCAGCGAATTTCAAATTAACTTGACTATCTTTGCAGTGCTGCCCTAGCTAAGTTCTCTTTGTGTGATAACTGCTGTAAGTTGCTGGCCTAAAATGGTTTCTGAATCCTCTTTTTTTCCTTTCTCCTTCATTCCAAAATCATAGTAACACATGCTCATTCATAGAGCAAGATGTATTTTTCTTTTAGGAGCATGGTATTTAGTTTCAGTAGTCCAAGCCTATCTTGTATAAAAGCTCAATTCCCATAGATTAAAACCCTGCCTCTCTTTCAGCTGACTGGAAGAGAGATTCAAATGTTTCATCCTTGAGATCACCACCTGGAGCCTCAATATTGGAGATATCTAAAAACAGCAGATGGATTTTTTACTGTACCAGATGAAGCAGAATGAGTTAAGTATGGTGCCAAGGTAGATAACCTGTTTTAAGACATGTACTTTATGTCAAATGACCCCTAACATTATACTCAAGTAATAGTCAATTACTGCTATCAAAACTGTTTACCATACCGCAGTGTGTAGTGGTTTCTATTCCATATGCTTAGAAAATAGGTCCAAAGACAGACATTCACATGAAAAATGTCCAGATTTTTATTGCTGTGCCATCTGTGCTGAATAGTTCTCTAGTTTCTGGTTTACATTAATGGCATCATGAAAACTGATGACAAAAAGGAGGGAAATAATCACAGGTTATTCAAAATTATTCCTGCAATAGCTGAAATCTGCATATTTGTCAGACAATATGTATTTAAAGATTTGTCTCAAGGAAAGTTAACATTTTGAGCAATGGTTTGTAGGGAAGGGCAGGCCACAGGTGTGGCTGAGAAGTGAATGGACCAATCTGAGCTGTTACTGTTCAGGTAATATGGTACCTATGATATTCCCTCAGAGCCTGTTCCTGCTGATTTTAAATTCTTCAAACATGATTTTCCTTTTCTTCTCTGTAAGAGTGAGGAAAAAAACTATATGTATGTATATTGTGTGTGTGTCTAGAACAGCTGAATGGTAACCTTAATTAAAGAAATGAGATTTTAGTGAGAAACTTCATTGATAAGTGCTGAGATTTAGTCATTCGCTTCTGCAGAAAAGGCTTCCAAAATATGAATCCAGTTATTGGAAAAGTTCTTTTTCTTGCCATGATCCTTTCTGTAAGAAGAATGCCATGATTTATTTGTAGCTTTCTTTGAATTCAGAAAAAAAGTTTACAGATACAGAATTGCAGTTATTTATAAAGATCTGAAATATTGTTGTATGGGTTTGGGAAGGGATGGCTAGATCTCAGAGTTTTGATGTTATCATCATTACTTTTAGTTTTAGCAAAGTGGAAATAAGGGGTTGTGTAAGCCTTAATTATACCTATTAGTTCTATTTCTCCTTCTCTTTCATTTCTACTTAAATAAGTACCAAAAGTTAAGTACAGTTTTAGAAATTCTTGTGGAAGTTCAAAATGTTTGCTGTAGTCTCTGCAATGTTTTTTTCTATAGGTGGAGTAGTGGAGAAATTTCTTTTTAAAAAATAATGCTTTGAAAAGATCAATGCTTTGTAACCAAGTGTGGGACAGAGCCCAGCACAGGGAGAGACAATTCTCCCACAGGAACTACCTGATGTTGTTTAACAGTCTGGAGGATAATCTTGCTTGTTTGTGGGTCTTTTGCACTCAGAGTTTGGAATTTGGATTTCTAGATTGTTAATGGTAATGCTCATTACACAAAGATGATACGTAACAGGTAGAATCATAGATTTCAATGGGTTTTGATACTATTTTTTCCATAAATTTTTAATGGCTATGGTGTTATGTTGCTGAAAAAGCTCAGAGTATTTTGGCCATAAATTACTGTCTGTACACTGCCTTAAAGAGTGTACAGAGTGTACAGTGAACTACAGGCTGGGGGCAGAGTGGCTGGAAAGCTGCCGAGCAGAAAAGGACCTGGGGGTGCTGGTCAGCAGTGGCTGAACATGAGCCAGCAGTGCCCAGGTGGCCAACAAGGCCAATGGCACCTGGCCTGTATCAGCAATAGTGTGGCAGCAGGACCAGGGCAGTGATTATCCCCTGTGCTGGGCACTGCTGAGGCCACACCTCAAATCCTGTGTCCAGATTTGGGCTCCTCACTGCAAGAAGGACATTGAGGGGCTGGGGAGTGTCCAGAGAAGGGAACAGATCTGGGGAAGGGTCTGGAGCACAAGTCCTGTGAGAGGCAGCTGAGGAAGCTGGGGGGGCTCAGGGAGAACATTTTAACTCTTTACAACTCCCTGACAGGAGGGTGTAGCTGGGTGGGAGTCAGCCTCATCTCCCAATTAATAAGCAATAGGGAAAGAAGAAATAGGCTCAAGTTGCACCAGGGAAGGTTTAGATCAGGTATGAGGAAACATTTCTTCACAGAAAGGGTTGTTAAGCATTGGAATAGGCTGCCCAGGAAGTGGTGGAGTCACCATCCCTGGAGGTATTTAAAAAATGTGGCACTGAGAGACATGGTTTAATGGTGGCCTTGGCAGTGCTAGGTTAATGGTTGGACTCAAAAACCTTCAAGGTCTTCTCCAACCTTAACAATACTGTGATTCTATCTGGGGAAGGATTGACCAGATGGAAGTATGTGAAGCCAGAACCTGTACTATCAGCTTTTATCCTGAAGTCGGGTACTTACTCCAGACACTTCTAGACACCTGGTTTCAGTGCTGAAAACTAGACAGCTGATGTCCAACATTTGCTAATAAAGAGCTCAGTGTTCTGGACTAAAAAGATTAGAGCTCCTGCAGGAGTCTCTCTCTTGTCACTCTGTAGCAGGATCTAGCTGAGTAGACACCATTTCTTGATCACAAGTGAGGTACGACAATCTTAAAAACCCTGAAATAATTCCACAATCATAAAAACCTCAAGGAGAATGAATTTATAAAAAACATAAAAAGTACTGCGTTATGAATTTATAAAAAGCATAAAAAGTACTGCATTTGATATATTCTATTCTATGCTAAGCTATATCTTTAAACAAAAGAGTTACAAAGGCAAACACTGTCTCAATTTTAACACCACAGTTGCAGAGAAACCTATCAACTGATGTTCTCTGCCCTCTCGCCCTTTCTAATTTTACAAATGCCTTCATTTTGGGAGAGGGAGGGGACACATGCAATAATGAGAACAGAGAGATGTATCTGCAGTGTCTGACTGCTGGGAAATAAATATATTCCATTGATTTCTCCATATGCTGTATTTCAGCAAGGTGACTGCCTTTTTCCCTGCGTGTTAATTAAAAAGTTGTTGCAAAGGCAGTGAAGGCCCAGCCTTGCCGTTGCCCTTATCTCATGGGGTTTCTGCAGAGGGCACGATTAGACGTGGCTGATTTCACATCTTGTCCTGCTCTGAGTTGTAACATCATCCCAACTTCAGCGCACACAATGTGGGACCAGTGAGTGTCATTGACTGCCTTTGCCCGTGAGAAAGCTGGAGATATCAGCGTGTCCAGTTCCGTTCTTCCTTGTCTGGGGTTTCTCCGCAGTTTCTGTCCCAACCTTGAATGTTGCCGTAGTGTTTCAGAAAGCTGCTTCATATGAAAATAGCCTGGCCTCTCCTAATTACAATAGCTCCTTGTTCTGCTGCCAAGAAAATAGCATCATCAGCTATGTGGATTATACAGAATATTACAGAATAAAGACAACAACAGAAATACACTGTTATTTTTCCTTCCTTATATCCTGCCTTGTGACAGAAATCCCTCCCCCTGCTAAATTCATTGGTTAACAATAAACAAAGATGCTTTTAACAGCTGTCTCACTATAGCCTCTGTCCTCTGTGGAAAGTAATACACTAGAGCCATGATAGTGTTTAAAAACTGGCTTATTATCATGGTTTTGATTTTTCAGTAAACTTCATTTGACTTATAACCTCTCCTAAACAGAGATGATACCCTGTTCTTGCATCTATGTACAATGAAGCATCTATAAACCAAATATTAAAGAATAGCGTAAATAATTTTTTTTAAACAGTTTTATTAACATCGGCAGAGATAATTGTTTACTGAAGAGGTACAGTGTCACCACAAAACTCCAGAAGTAACCAGAAGTTGTAGTTTACCTTGGGGATTTGGGCTGGCTTCTACCTTTCATTCCTATTAATAGAAAGTATTGTTTCTCAATGTTTTTGGAAATTATGTAAATGTATTTGGCTGAATATCAAATACTGATTTATTAGAAACTGTTTTCTAAAAACCTTAAAAATTTGTCTACTTTACCCAAGGGAAATGCTTTGAGGAAAGGATAAGGACTTCACTTTCCCTAGCTGTAGGTCACTAATTTTGGTCAACAAAATTAAGATTTTAATTTCCAAGGAGTCCCTCTGTAGTCCACAGAGAGAAAGTGGATCTCACAGGAATTCCTCATCAGAAATCTGTCTCAGATATTCTGTGCCACCCTTCAGGGGAGGCTTGTGAGGGAGAGGAGAGAGAAAACTGTCTCAGACACCCTCTGCAGTGTGTGAGGGGTGGACGTGCCTTGGTGGTCCCAGTTTTTTAGTGCTGGAGGCTGGCTGGGGGCTCTCCAGGCTGTCATGACAGGCTGCCATGCACAGATGCAGAGGGAGGTACCAGTTTCCACCTGCTGTTGTGACCTGTCTCCTCCAGAGCTCCTGCAGAAAGGATGGTGAGTTGGAACCTCTTGCAAGCCCAATACCTGAATTGTGGGCCACCAGTTCAGCCACCTTTTCTTTGGAATATCAGTCCATCCTTTTCTCTTCTCTTACAGTTTCCCTGTTATACCTGACTTTTGTTTTTCAAAAATACTTTAGCTGAGGTGTCTGACATTTCAGATCTGAAGGTCTTCTTGCTCATGCTTACAGGAAGCAAGTTACATGACATTAAGTTGTGACTAATGCTTTGTTCCAATTGTGGTTGTCAGCTGTGTGTGATAACATCTGCATTCAGAGAGCACTTACTATGCCTTTGCACGTGAAGAGTGGTCTCAGGAACATGCTTCAGCACTGCAGCACCCCTGCCCTGCCATGTGCTGTCCCCCCAGCCGTCTCATGCCCATGAGGAGCCTGGTCACTTGGATCTGTGAGAATGGAGCTGCTCAGCTGCTTGAAGCTTTGGGTGCAAATTAACCCATATCCAGGGTTCCGATATCCAGAACGTCAGAGTTTTGGATCTACCCAAAACTGTACTTCAGGGGAGTCACCAAGAGACTTCAGGGTGCACTGAAGATTGAAGATTAGCCAATTCTCTGACCTCCTGCATCTTTGTGATGAAAGTCCTGCAATTTGATGTTCTTTTGCACTGCACTGCTCCATCTTCTTACTTTTTATTAAACTTTTGCTCAAACAGAATGTTTTAAGTATCTGGATCTTGAAATTCATTGCCAAATTCTTTAGTATTCATCATTCTCATTCGATAATATTGCTCAGCTCTTCTACATCAATTGAGGCATATAAAACGTCCTTGATTCTGGAACTTTGGTGGGTATAGAAGTCAGAAAGTTACTGTCTCTTCTGACGGCAATGGCTGTGCTGTTGCTTTTGCTGTCACCAGTGTTTATTTTTATTAATAGATAATATGGGTTATTTCTTTTCATTTAGCCTGGTAGCCTAACGTTTAAAGTAGTTGAGATCAGAATTTACTTAAAGAACGTTTCATTTACTGAAGGCTATTTGAAATTACTGGTTTAATGAATGTATTGCAACTTAGCCAATATCCTCATCCTCTTTCTGTGCAATTCCAGTTCTGCATAACAAAGAGAGGGCCGTATGTATCCAGGGGAAACTGAATCACTTAAGCAGAAAATAAAGTCTGTCAAAACACTGCATAAATGCTGTACATGCATCTTTTTAAATTGAGTTGGGTAAATTGAAAGATTTCCAGTGTATTCTGAATGTCCAATCCCTGGATCAAGTAAAAAAATGATCTGCCACTCCTCAAGCTAAAATACAAGTCACGAGTCAAATGATTATTCCTTTAAAGGAACAGTGAATATGTGTAAATTGGTGATGGTTTTAGAGCTCCTTGATTCAAGTCATCTGATGAATTTAGTTTATTGATTAAGAAATGCTGCGTCAGGAGCTTCACTGCCACCCTCCCCACAGAGATGGAATCTAATGTGCTAAAGTACAGGCTGACATGGAAAGGGTTTGAAGTTTACAGAGCTAAGCAGAGGTGTGCCTGTATCCAAGAGCAGCTCCTATGGTACATTTGGTTTAGCACATACAAAAACCTCCGATATTTCTGTCTTGTAATGAGGGCTTTAAAAACCTCCTCTCATAAGGAAAAGACTTGAAGGGAGGGAAAGAAGCTTTTTAATGATTCCTTTCAGTGGGTCACTGCTCTGCAGTGGCTCTCTAAGCTGCTATGGATTTCTCGAGCACAGCTGGGCTTTTTTTGCCTGGCATTTTTCATTCAGTTATAAATAGCTACTAGAGCAATATTACCAAGAATATCTTTAAAGAAATAACTGATGAAGCCATTAAAAAAGTCTTGAACTAAAGCTTTCCAGAATGACTGCTAGCATTTTCATGCCTCTGTTCTGAGTGCTCATGAGTCTATCTAGGAACTGTAAATTCAGGGAAAGAAATAGAAAGGTGTATGATGAGTACAGCAGTGTCGATGTCCCTGTATGGACACAAACACACGTAGCCGACCAGGCCGAGGAGTTAAAAAGGAGAGCTAAAAGAGAGAGCTAAATGAGAGAGTCAAAGGAGGGTCTAAAAAGAGCGAGCAAAAGGAGAGGGCAGAACTCTTTCACTTTTATTTATATGTTTTTAGAAATCACTGTGGATTGGAGGTAGAAATTACTACCTCTCAATCACACTGGTTAAAGGACAAATCCATCACATTTCTCCGCCTAGGAGAATGGAATGAAAACAACAAGGGCAGTTAGCAAAAACATGGCCATGTTTACAACAGCATGCGTGAGAAAGTATTACAGTAAAGAGAAACATTGAAAAACTGCAAAACTCAGGACAACACAGCAGTGTATCTTTTTCAGCGATTCTTTATCTTAATGTAGCATTATTTCTGTCAAAATTGAAATCCTTTGAGAAGTATGCTTAGTTGATGTAAGTCTGTTCAAAGGAGAACTGATAAAGCATTAAGAAGTCCAGCAAAGAATATTCTGACCATTTTTATGAATTTTTAAATGTTAATTGTGTTATTTAAAATAATAAAAGAAACCTAAACTCTAGGAGATTTATTGCAACAACAGAGCAACAAAACATATTGGTTTAAATGGGAAAAAATTGAAATTGGGAAAAAAATTCTGTGAAACAGAAAATCCAGTTCCTGGCCAGGTCTGTTTAGTGACAATTTCCTAAATCTGCAAATATTTTTGATTCATAGAATCATGAGTCATGATTCTGTAAATACTTTTGATTGATAGTTTTAAAGAGAGAGAAAATTCTTAAATGTCAACTCACAAATGCAAGTGGATTAAGATCTCCTGAGCCACCTGCTTGTTTTAGTGGGGACGGCTTGAACATTGTGTGGAAGCCCTGTTCCACCTGTTCCTCGGAATGGTGCCTCAGTACTGAAGCTTTGTTGTGCCCTTCTCTGAAAACTGGGTGAAGAGATTTTCCCAAGCTGTAAATATCAGTGGTCTCAGATTAATTATGCTTTTATAAAGCATAAGGCTCTCAATTTCCTGAAGTGTAGGCTGCTGTTGTGCAGGAGGAAGGGGGGATGTTTGGAGTGATGGTGTTTGTCTTCCCACGTTACGTGTGATGGAGCCCGGCATTCCTGAGGATGGCTGGACACCTGCCCATGGGCAGTGGTGAATGAATTGCTTGTTTTGCTTTGCTTGTGCATATGGCTTTTGCCTTCCCCTTTAAACTGTCTCTATCTCAACCCACAAGAGTTCTCACTTTTACCCTCCGGATTCTCTTCCCCATCCCACTGAGGGGGAGTGAGCGAGTGACTGTGCAGTGCTTAGGTGCTGGCTGGGGTTAAGCTTCTGTATATTTTAAATTGGGTATTACCTTTGAATCCTAAAGAACTTGTCAGATAAGCTGTTACCACATCTCACATGTCACCATGGAGTGCCCCATGATAGGTCTCACTGGGAACTGGCCAGGGCTGGCAGCAGAAGGCTGGGAAACTGTTATTATAAGGACCACATTCATAACTGGAAGAAGTGTTGGTGGAGGCAGAAGCTTTTAGTGTGAAGGAAGCAGAGCCCATTCATTAGCTCTTCTTGCTATGTGGAAATTCAAACATGGAATAAAAAGGGCTGGTTGTACTGTGCAGCTAGTTGCTGTGCAATGAGTATTGCACCATGCTTTGACTGTAACACCCACCAAATGTAATAACCATCTATTGGCCAGATGATCTTTTTCCTCTGGGGATTTTGACCTATTTCCTTTTGAAACAGATTTTTCTCATGTCACATCCATGCATTTCCCATCACTCTGTAAGCTGAAGAAGAAATATAGTCTGACAAATTAATTAGCTAGAGTTGTCCTGTGTAGGAGACCATGTAGGAGGGTGTAGACCTTAGAGGAGTATTTGTCACCAAATGAACATGTCTGTGCTAGTTCAAAATGCCCTTCAAGCTATGTCTGAATTATTTCTCTGTTCAAAAGAGTTACTCCTTCTTGTGGGTGGAATCAAGAATCTTGTCCTTCATCTTCAGTTGTATACAGCACATTCATGGCAGAGTAACGTAGTCATATGAAGGAATGCAGATAACACCTCCCTTGTACACCATGCAGAGCTCTTGTAAGCCAAGGAGTTGTACACCCAACAGACTAGTAAAACCAGGCCTGAAATGCCTACCAAAACAATCAGGTTGCAAACTCTGCACAGTCAAGTTAAAAATCTGATTTAGCTGTTTGTATGCGTTCTTAATCATACATGTAATGTGTACAAGTTCACATTAAAGTTAGAATTAATTACATCTCTCAACTCATCCATCTAAATGAACAATGCTTTGCTTAATGCAGCTTTGTTTTTATAAATATCCTCCCATTATGCAGCAACTGAATATTCCTGTTTTACCTTGGCTTTTGTGTGTGGGAGAGGCACTCTGGAAACTAAATATATCCAGTATTAATTAAACTATGTATCTCGGAAGGACAGCAGGATAATTTGTCTTTATAGTTTTATAATGAGATTTGTCTGTACATGGAAAAAGCTCAGCCATTCAACATTTTTAGTTCAATTTTACATCTATCTTTACATCAGTGAGAGGGAGCAACAATTGGCTCCTGTATATTACAACCTAGTACTTAGGAAAAAAAGACAGTTTTTGAAATTGAGTTTTGCAAATACTCAGAGAACAGGAAGAAACAATGCACAGGGAAAGGGGAAATGGAGAACAAAACATGGAGGAAATAATAGACATTTTTGGCATATAAAGAAATAGGAGGGAGAGAAATGCCTGTGAAATACAAATCTGAACATGAAAATCTTGCTGAAGCCTACGAATGACTTGCAGTATGTTAGATCTTAATTTTCCTTCTCTATTATGTCTCTTGCCCTATTAACACCCCATGTATCCCACATTTGATGGCCTTTGTGCTTACCTCCCTTCCTCATGCTCCATATGAGCCAGCAAACTTACCCTGGCTCCTCTTGAAGCCCACAGAGCTGGCATACCCCAGGTTTCGTGCCATGAGCTGTTTGCAGAGGGTTTCCATCATCCAGGCTACAGCTGGTGGCTCTGACTCAGAAATGCCGAACATGAGGGCCGGTGTTTGCTCTCAGTTGTCCGCTGTAACCATGGAAAGGTTTCACTTCTACCTTGGATTCAACAGAACGCCACCAAACCTGGAGGTGTTGTGACCTGAATGCTCTGAACTCAATGAAGTAGAATTTTCCCACTGAATTACTCCACTTAGAAATGAGAGAAGTCCCCAGTTTGCTTCACCGGTCACACAGGTACCCTGTTATTCATAACACTTGTGTTTATTCCTTGAACAAAGCAGTTTAGCCACTCTGCAGCCCAGGGACAAGACGAGGACTGCCTTGCAAATTGTGCTGAGGTTGTTAAGAGGCAGAACCCCTCCAGCTGTTTCATCTGTCCTGCCCCTGCCACAGCTGGCCTGGAGGGGTAGAGCACCTGCAGGTGTCTCAGCACAAAGTCTTCTTTCTTGGCCCAAACCAACTTTTGTCAGCACTTTAAAGAAAATTGCTGGACTTTGCATCTGAGTCACGTACACAGCCCCAGCAGCTGCTTTTCTGCGGGGATGGTTTTCCCTGGCAAACGTGATAGCAAATTGTGGAGGGCCTAGAAGGAAAGGAGGAAATAATTCATGAGTTTGCAAAGACTTCCAGACTTTTTTCCATGGTGTTTCAGAAGTCAGTTCTTAGCCCCATATAACAGACAACAGATGTCTATTACAAACATTCTCAACCAAATTAAAAAATATGTGGTAAGCAAGCACCAAAGATTACAAATATATATTTTGCAAAACTGCCTCTGCCTGTAATTATGCAAAGCAAATTTTATGCAAAAAGTGGCACCACCTAAATGGCAACATAACATATGCACACGTTCAAAAAAGACAGTCTTTTCAAACCTACTATTGCCACAGTTATGCAATAGCTGGAGTCTTCAATTACAAGTTAATCTATCCTAGTAAAATTAATTCTTTAATGTGGGGACTGGGGTTTTTTTTTGTTTTTCACTACTAAGAATTTCTACTCTTCCAAGTTGAAACAGTAAAGAGACATTATAGGAGAAGGTAGAGATACCTCCTTTTGTGGCAACATGACAGTAGTTTTGCTGCAGCTTTCCACTTGGCAAGGTAAAAAATCCAGCATTAGATGGCTCAGATGTTAGCAAAACAGGCCTACAGTTGAAGTCTGTTAATTTCTCACTTAGACACAAGCAGTAACTTCTGTACGAGCAACAACCCCAATAGTTATGGTTTTCTCCAAATTGCCCTCTTTTCTGTTTCCTGGCAAGTAGAACTGGTCTCGTGGCATTGGGCTGCAGTGCTTTGCTGCAGACCCAGAGAAAGCAGGACTGTTCCAGCCGTGGCAGTTCATATGTGCTGCCTGCTCTTGTACCACGATGCATTTTAGTCACACAACCTCCCCAGAGAGCCGGACTGGAGTTACAGCACTGAAGTTCAGAGTGAAACTGCCTTGAAGAAGAGGAAGAGGATACAAGTTTATACAGGTTGTAAACCCAGATGTCCATTATCTAGTTAGTGCAATGAGCTCACTTTGTACTGCTTGTGTTTGAAAGGTTCCAGAAAAGGAACCATGGAAGGGGTTTTAGATGTGTTGGCGCAGGTGCAGTGATAGCTGTGTCAGAACCAGAAGGTGTTACAACTTCCGAAGTAGTAATAATAGACAGGTTGATGCCATCTACTTCCCTAGTTTGTCTTTTTCTGCTTTGTCATAAGGGTGTCTGGCTGGAAGGGCTAGAAAGGGGAAGGCTCTTCAGTTTTGAAGTATTTACAATTGTAGGCAGCCAAGAAGGAAATGAATACTAACTCCTGACAGAGGCAGAGTGCTTCCCTGCAGTCTGAGTGACAAGCTGGGGACCAAGCTCCACTACACAGAAGGCGGAGTGCTGGCTTTGAAAGTTAAGAGTCTGAGTTGGCCTTTATAAGTTCTCCTGGCCATCTGTGAAAGTCCTAGGGATGTGACTGTCAGTAAAAACAGAGCATTCATGAACCTAGGTTTAGATCAGTTTAAAAAGTATAGCAGGTGTGAAGAATGGATCAGAATTTAATATATCAGAAGCAGTGACATTGATTCTGAGAAAACACATCCCTTCATCTAGGGCCTTTCAACATTGATTCTGAGGAAATAGATGCCTTCACCTAGGGGCTTTCTAGATGAGTCCTCAAATCCATGACCATTTGAGTCAAAATTTACTCTACAGTCCATAAAACCTGGTCTTAAAGTAAAGATCCCAGAGCAAAAATTTTCCTTCCACTGAATTCACCTAGTGAAAATCCAAACTCATTTCATTGTGTGAATTATAAAGTACGCCCTTTGAATCACAGAACGTTACACAAAGATGTTGAATTTGTGTATTACATTGATCTATGTGTCTCCTCTGTGGTGACCAGAGTCCACTAGAGTAGAGAACAACTTGAATTCTTTTTTATCATATAGCTGAAAGAAAACAACAACAACAGCAACAACAAAAGACTCCCATATCATAAAGAAGTGTTTAACTGAACTTCTCACCTTACTGTAGATGCACAGGTGGTGGGATGGGGAGTCCCAAGTCTCTCATCCTGTTTCTCTTGCTCGGCCACCATGTGTGTGGAACTCGTATTTCCAGTGTAGCATTATGACTTTTTGACAGGCCATGATGGTGTGTTTGCAAACACTCCCAACACAGTGTGACACTGTGCCCTGACCACTTCTCAGGCTGCATTCTGCACAACTTCCACACCAGTCACCTGCCTAACCTGGTGCAGACAGCTTCTTGCCCTCATAGTGTGAGGTTTTCCCCACAGACCCCCTTGGGATTATGTCCTTCTACAGTTAATGCTTTGCCATCCCTGAGCTCTGTTTAGCCATTCCATGTCCCAGGCTTGGTTAACAAAAGTAGAGCAAGCCCTCAGAATGAACAGGTTTGCCCACATTTCTACATGGACAACTAAACTAAGTGTATGAGACTTCTCCTCCGTGTAATGCTGATGGGCTACTGACAGTAAACCTTCTCTGTCTCTGCCTTCATGCTTAGATAATCAGTCCCCATCCTTTTCATGTGATGAACTATTTTATTGTCTCAATTTTGTCCATTTTTATAACAAACTCTTCTCTTAGGTTTTTGCCTTTGGAGTTTTTCTTGTTTCATTGACTCTCTGGAATACTATATTGAGCTTGTTTTAAATTGCAAAGTGTGCCCATGTGTAGTGTGCCTCAATGAAACATGCATGAACTGCTGTTCCAAGCAGCTCCCGCTGTCAGTCCGTATGCAGTGCTTCTGAGGAGGCTGCCGCTCCCAAGTCCCCCAAAAGCACTGCCTAATGTCACCACCTCAGTTCCTGTCTCCATTTTAAGCCAAGGATTCTCCCTCTCCAAAGTTAACCCTCTAGCTGTTCAGCACAGAGTCCTAGCTAGTGTAGCACTCCGCCCCTTTGCATGGCAGCAAAGCTTACCCCGAGGATGGTTCTCCTTGGAAACGTGTATCAAATGTGCAATAGTGTAAGAAGCTGAATAGAGTTTTACCAGTGAATACTAAAGATCATCAATGAAAGTCCCCACTGAGAAGCAAGTGCCACTGGAGATCATTTCTCAAACAGTATGACTAATGCAATTTATGACCCTGTCTCATCTCCTCAGGCTCCTGTTTAGCTAATGTGTCATCCTTTCAATCTTATGTTTCACCCCAGCTGTCCATGTTTTTACATTTAAAGGCTTTGCATGTGCTATGTCTGATACTGTAGTAGTAAAGGTCACTAAGCTGACTTTACTATTAGGTGGGTTTCATTTTTATATACCAAACGTGATGAGGAAGAGTCACAGTGAAATCTGTTGACAAGATCAGCTTTAAATGTTGAACATATTAAATGACTTTGCTTTCAGTTGGTCTTCTCAGTACAAGCGGGACTGGAAATCTCATTAGAATGTGTAAAGTGACATATTTTGTGGTGCCAAGTGTACTCTTGGAGACCAATATTGTCCCTCATGTGAATACACAACGAGTAAAGTTGCATATTTATTTGGAGGTTGTCCTACAGCTGTGTCTAGAGCAGCCACTGACAACAGCCACAACCACCCTAAATGAATCTCTAAGAGGGTTAATAGCAATAAAGGGGTTTTAAAGTGCTATTATATATTGATTAAAAACTTCCTTTTCCTTTCTTTCTGGTAGGTGGCCTCCCCAGAATTAATTATTAAAATTATAACTTTTTAATCACCAAAATGAACACTATGGTCAGATAAAGCAAGTCAAATATGTCAGGTGAAATAGTCTGCAACTGTCAGCATTCTTTTGTACTACTTAGGTGAAATAGGCTTGCTGGTTAAAACCATGACAAGAAAACAAAACACTTTTTTGTTTTCTCTTATGCCTCCTGACTTACAAAACTGCTATTGTTGCAGTCAGAAAATGTGGTCAAACACCATGGGTCATTGAACTAACACGGAGAATACATTCTCTTCTGCTAAAAATATATTTTAGAAAGCATTTAGTTTCTACATGCAGGTAAAAAATACAAGATGGTGTAAGTCTGACCCCGCACAAGTCAGTAATATTTTGTATCTACTTGATTTTTTAAATATAATATTTTACAGTCCATAATAAGATACAAACCAAACTGACACTTAATCAAGAAAATGAAGGACATGTTGTCCCATAACTGGATATAAAAGAGAGAAAACTGCTCAGGGAATGTAAAAATGTAAACATGCAGTTTCTTTTGAGGAAATTTCTACACCTTTTACTCAGTAATTTTGTGTGATCCAGCCTGAGAGCTATTAAGTTAAAAAAAATATATATTTAAGTAGGCTGAGGGCATGAGAACTTTAGGCTATAGAAATCCTACAAGATCCTATTAAAATCCTTTCTTGGGGGAACAAAAAATAAAAGCTTTAATTAAATCCTGCTATGGAAGTCACAGTCACTTGTGAGGGGCTGCTTGAGCTTTCCTTAACTTTTTTATGGGATGAATACAAGCAAACTTGTGCTAATGCCCACCATGTTCTGTAGAAAACTGCCTGTCTACAGCTGGGTCTACTGAAAATTAAGTTTTATAAGGGAAAAAACATACACACAAAAAAGAGGCAAACTCTATGCAAATTTTTAGACAAACAAATTGTCATCAGGAAAGTTTCCTGAGTGCTGAGGAAGCTCTTTCTGTGTGTGTGCTTCAACCCTGCCAGGGCTGAATACCTAGGACCATTCCCTAAAAGGGAAGCAGTGGTATTCCCCAGTTCAGCTTCCCAGAGAGCACTTGATAGCTGAGCTCTGAGCATGCTGACAGGGTGAATCAACGTGGCATGCAGAGCCTTGGGTTCTTCATTTAAAAATGCAGCCACTGAGGGCGGCAGTAATGATGATTGTGCCTTATTTAAGTTCCTCGTATTTAGAGTACTGTCCCAGTTGATGGAGGATTTGAGTGCTGCTCCCTCCTACACTCTCAGGGCTTTGGTGTCCACATTCCCCACATTCCAGAGGAGTGGCAAGACAAGGAGGCTGCAGACCAGGCTGTGATAAGGACATGGGGTGGTTAGACCTGAGCAAGGGTCATTAAACTTTAGTTGTGAAACATGAATCCTTATGTAAAGCATCTTCCCACCCATTGAAAAGTATCTTCCCTGTCCGTAGCAGGGGCAGGATATTAGGCACGTGCCTCCCTCAGCAATTTAGCAGGTTGTAGGTTGCTGGAGGTTGTAGATCCCAGCTTGAAACATCCAAGACCATTCCATACCTAGCACAGGGAACTTGGGTAACTAGCTGAGGTATATCACCCTAAGAACTCAATACCTGACACCTATGTGAAATTATGCACTACAGTGGTCTTGGGCCTTTCATTTCTTTATCTTTGAGTAGCAGATTGTGGGTGACTAGAAAGAAGGGCATGAGAGAAGCAAAACATGGGAATTTTGTACTAGTCCCATCAGCTTTAACTCCTAGTTTTAAGCGTGGATTGCAGGATCCTGATGGAGAACAACCCTGTTTATCCACATAGATCATCAAATCTAAGGTCATTGGCTAAGAAAGCAATTGTCTGTCATTATTTATTTATGGAAGAATGCAGCATGCATTTACATGACTGCATGTATGAGAATCTTGTCCAGGAGTTGTGATAGGCTGTCATCACGGTCAACGAGCATTTGCTTCAACTAAACGCAAGAAATGACTGAGAAGTTGAATGAAAGAGAACAGGAAGTTTGCCACTTGAAAAAATACGTGCAAAGTAAGAATGGGGAAAAAAATATGTAGAACTGGCTCGATTACTTTGTAATCCAAAATAAATTGTTTAGACCTTGAATATGAGTGTTACACACTTATGGTGCTAAAAGTTATAAATGTTTGAGCTGAAATAGTTTCAAAATAAACATTAGAAGCAATCACTAGGTGAAGTCTAAACCAGGGGGAATTTTAATTATTATTTTGCTTAAAATTAATTCACTAGAAATAGTGATTTGTTGTGAAACATGCTCATTTAAATGAGTTACCTTTTCAATGACAGAAAGAAGTATTTTGGGAACAGTTCTGTAACTCTCTACTCCTTGAAAAACAGTGGGTAATGCCTATTGGAAGGACTAATAGTCATTGCTGAGCTCTAAATTACTTTCAGCTACATACAAAAAAAAGTTATGGCCTCTCAGGAAAGCTGTGTGAAATAATATGATCAATGTGCAAGGGTGGTCAAGAAAGTAAATAAAATGTGAAGGTGGCTAGGGTAAAAAGGCCTCTTTAACCAGGTTCTTGTAAAATCCATAATTTCTGTGGAATTCAGCTGCAGTTACATGAACTCAGGAGTCTAAATCTGAGGATTTTTATTTTGAATGTAGTACCTGACTTTAAGAAGGCACGTGAACAGGCATCTGCTGTCAGAAAGCATTTGGAACGTCAGGGACCTTCAATTTAAGATCCATAAGCAATGTAATATGAAATTGTGTCTTGCAGAGAATCAAAACCTACATTCACATAATTTTAGTTTTAGATTTTCAAAAGGCTTTCGGACAAGAATTGCTGTCTTTCCTGAGTTACAGCTTTGGTTAGTTTTTGTTTTGGTTCCCTTGGGTCATGACCACCAGGAGATTTTGCAAGTGCCCAAGCAATGTTTGAATGGTTACCAGTGACACAGAGAGTAATTGCCAAATGACGATTTCAAAAGTGTCACACTACAAAAGTTGCTTGAATGGCCGTGGTTTTGTCAGTTGGCTGAACTATTTACTGCAGAGCCAAAAGGCCTGAGTGAAAGTGCTCCGAGATGGCCTTTATAAATGTGAATCCAGGGCCGCTCTTGTCCAAGGTTAACTACAGAACCTGGTTTTGTAGCATTCACTGCACTTTTTAAAGCAGTGCTTTCTCGTCCCCAATATAGCAGGTTACACATCTGGGAAAAGAAAACCAAGAAGTCCTGACTTGTACTTCCCCAGCTGTAACTTAGGCAGCCACAGTCTAATAAAGGCTCTAAATAAATGTTGCACTTAATTAAAGACAAACCCAAGTCTATTGAAAATGGAGGGCAATAATGAGCTATTTCTTGTTGTACATGATCTTTGTATACAATAAAACATGTGCTAAAGTGTTTTGTGGTTGGCTGATGTTTTGGCTGCTCTTTTCCAAAATGGGAAAACAAGGATTCCCATGAGCAGGCACAGGCCCTCCAACTGGCCATGTGCAGATCAGGAAGGCATGATCACTTGCTGATTTGAGAAGTAGGTGAAGTGAAACTTGATGGGTCCCATCTCTGAGCCTGTGTCACCATCTCTTCTGGGCCAGCACAGCTGTTCCTGCAGCCGATCAGTGAACCATTTTGGGGAACTGATCTAGCAGAAGAAAACAACCAGTTTAGGGGGAGGGGAGCCTGTACTTGTTTTTCAGGTGAATCACTTCTCCAGCACTGCCGGTGAGGAGGACGGGCAGACAAGGGGAGCCTTGCTCAGGGGACCAAGCAGCTGGAGGCAGAGGCTGTGCAACGTGTCACCAATTGTTTAACAACTAAACCATGTTTGCTAACAGCCAAACCCTGTAATATTGTTAAAAGGTGAGGAGCAACTGAGAGGAAACCCGACAACTTCTGCGAAAATATGCATATATATATACATATATATATGTATATTTTAATATGCATATATATATGCATATATATGCATATATATGCATATATTTNTTAAGATATTAAAGGATGCTAAGGAATATCAGTAGCATCAAGTCAAGAGCGCTTCCTAAACTGTGCGCTGACAAAATCACTAGTGTTTTTTGTTGAAGTACAAATTCCAGTCTTGCGTCCAATGCACTTCACAGAGAGCTTGTGCTGCAAATGGAACAGGGAACTCTGCTCCCTCTGGTTCCCAGCAACACCATCAGTATGACAGAATTCTAATTTGCATGGCTGTGGTTCAGATTACGTATTTCCATGGAAAATCCCTGTCTCGGGAGTGGATTGCTCAGCCTATTTTTATTTTAAAGAAAGTTAGGAAGCAGGAGCCCTTAAAAGTGATAATTTTATTGGGGGAAGGGAATTTAATGTAAGATGATACTTTGTCATCCTATCCTGATTTAAAGAGAATTGAACAAAACGTATGATTTCTTCTTTCTTTTTGGACACATTTTATTTTTGAACATAGGAAAGCTATTAAATGAAACAGTGAAAACACTTGAAAAAATATCACAAGACAAATGTATTTAATTTAAATGCTAATTTGTTTATAATATTTTCAAATAATGTAAATAATGAATAGTTTTGATGAAACAGCACATGTCAAAAACACCGTGAAGTAGCTGTAAAAATATATAAGAAAAAGCATGAATATATATTGAAAGAGGACCAAGGAATTGGACTAGCACACCTGCACAACTGCTACAGAGAATTTTTTTTTTAAGAAAAGCCCCAAGCTGCTACTGTTGTCTTTCTTACACATAGCCATCAGTCTGAGCAGAGAGAATTTCCACTCCTATCTCCAGAAAAGTAATTTGCAAGCCATTTCTGATCTCATTATGTTATCTGCATACTTCCTTGTCTTTTGCACAATAAATTCCTTGGCAACATTAATTTTAAAAATCGCCTCCCATATTGCAGCATAAAAGGCAAAAACATTAAAACTGATACAATCTATGAGCAACAAACCTGAGAAGTGCAAATATTGATCACATTGCAACATCTGCTACACAGTGAAATAAAGCAGTGGTTGCAGGTTGTCAGGAGCTGTGCTTGTGTTTTACTTAAAGTTCAGGATCTTCCAGCGATGTTATTACCTGATAACCTCAGTTTTAAAAAGATCCTTACTCTACTGTAGGAAGAGGAGGGCCTTGAATTAGAGAGTCATAAAGGCTGTGCGTGACAGACAAGCAGCAGCCACAATTCATTTAGTTGTATTAGGCTCCCAGCTCATGTTTTTTAGGTACCTGGGGCTTTCAGAACCGTGTTGCTCTCCTCAGCTTTTCCTACAGATTAAGCTTCGCCAGCCTTGGAAATGTAACTGGGACACAAGGGCCATGCCCTGGGCAGGCATTCAAAACATGGGGTGGGCATCTCTGCTGCCCTAAACCTGCTTCTGGTAAAACATGTTTTAGCCAGCCAAGTCTCTTTGCCCTGCTTGTTCTGATACCCAAAGCAGAGTCCTTTCTCACCCTTTCCTTGACACCCCAGAGCAGGGTGACAGAGGGACAATCTCTTCCATAACGGTGTTTATCTGTGGGGCCAAAATTCACTGTGGGCTGCCAAGACCTGCCACTCTCCCCATACATTAATGACATTCCTGTTCAATTTGAATGCTGAACACCATCACCTCACGGCTCACCCTGTCAAACCCAGCCAAACCTCAGGGAATGGGAAGACCTGCAATTTTAAATTGCACCATTACTGTGTCTAGTTCTGGGCTCCTCAAGGAGCTCCTGGAGAGGATCCTGCAGATGCCACAAAGGTGGTAAGGGTCTGGAGCATCTCTGAGGAGAGCTGGGCCTGGTTAGTCTGGAGAAGAGAAGACTGAGAGGGGATCTCATTAATGCATACAAATATCTCCAAGGTGGGTGCCAAGAGGGTGGTGCCAGATTGTTTTCAGCGGGGCCCAGTGACAGGGCAAGAAGCAATGTCTATAAACTAAAACACAGGAAGTTCCACCTCAACACGAAGAACTTTTTCCCGTTGAGGGTTGCAGAGCACTGGAAGAGCTGCCCAGGGAGGGCACAGAGTCTCCTTCTCTGGAGACATTTCAAACCTACTTGGACACGTTCCTGTGTCACCTGCTCCAGGTGACCCTGCCTTATCAGGGAGTTGAAGCGGGTGATCTCCAGAGGTCCCTTCCAACCCGAACTATCCTGTGATTCCGTGATTCACGTTTAGCTGTCGCTACGAGCAGCGGCAGCGCTGGAACCGCTCAGAAATTCGCTGGCGATCCCCTGGAAAGCGGTGCCGGTCCGAGCTGCTCTCGGTTCCCCCGCAGCGGGGCAAACTTCGCCCTCCCCAGGGAGCGGCGGGGCCGCCCCTGCAGCCGGTGAAGGACGCGGAGCCCTTCCCGGGGGAGGAGCGGGGCGGCCGCGGGGGCTCGGCGGGGCCGCCCCGCACCGGCGGGAGCTCCCAAGATGGAGGCGGGCGGTGTGACAGGGCGGGGAAGGGGCCGGGCGGGGGCTGCGCCCGGGGCAGGTGCGCGGGGCGGCGCCGCC